>DWLR01004538.1:0-11957 GCA_018246295.1 Papilio alexanor hazarajatica | reverse complement strand
AAATTAGAACGACCTCTTTTACGCGGGTCTTTTTATTGACATATTCCCGATACTTTTTACACAGAGTAGTATACATTACTTTGTTTGTGTAACCTAAAATTGTAACATCAAAATTTATTTCGATGTTACAATTTTAATACTACTTACTGTATACTTTCCTCGATTCTATTTATCATAATCTTCTATGGCATTAAGGCTTGCCATGAAGTTGCCGCAAAGGCAATTCGTAGTGGATGAATTTTGGCTGATAAGAGAAGTGTGATGAAATAAATTTAATAAAAGCACATATACCTGATTAATGTCGTAATAGTTGTTAATGATACAATGCGGATAGTGAAAATGTTGCCTTATATAAGGTACCGCGGGGTAAGAATAGTTCGGAAAGTCACCAGTGCTGCCACCTGTACCCCTGTTTTGCTTATGATCACCGGTCATATGATTCACCACAACGTCAGCGTAAATTCTAAAAAAAAAAACAGAAATTGTTAAGAACACATACCAATTACGTGACTAGTGCTCATGTCATTAGGAGTCAACAATTACGTCAATAAGATGTGTATATTTAATATATAATAATAATATAGTATATAATAAAAAAGTGTATATTTAAATCTATTCTTTCTATTGATCAATATGAAACTTATACCAATTCAAATTAAATGACGGAGAAGTACTCTAGTAATATAATTAAATCATAATTGTTTAAATTCATGAGGTTCAAAGGTTTCAAGGTTTTTTACCTTTACACTTATACATATAACAAAACCTTTCGGCTACTTATAAGTAGACGCAATGAAAACAATAAGTCAATAAAATACAGGCCATATTTGTGTTTATTGTGTATCTTTCTAATGATGAGTCTTTAAAATCAATTCGATAGTTATAGAGTTTATTCTTTACAGGTAAATCTTTATATCATTTGTATAGATTAGTAAGTAACCTATTCCAATATAAAACAAAAATCATGAACGATAAACATTTCAGTTATCAATGCAATCATTTTCACATAACATTCAATTACAATATTATCTGGAAAATTTTGATAACATATTTCTAGCATTTTCACCGTGCAATTTTAACTAATTACGCAAATTATGAATTGTCGATTTATTAGCAAGTCACAGTTACTATGTAATATTCTATACTATGTAAAGTCGTTGTACAAAAGGAAGAAGCTGGTATTTGGGAACAACAGCCCAGAGGTCCGAGCAGTATACCACATGAGGCTGAACCTGAGCCTTATACAGCCGTAAGCGGTGGGCCAACGTGAAATACAGCTTAGCTCTTCCGACCACACCAATCGTTTTGGAGGCCAGTTTGGCCTTGCCTCCCAAATGACCATGGAATTGGACGTCACTCGATATGACAACGCCGCGAATACTGATTTACTACTCTTACGTAAGCACTGAGAAAATGAATTGTAACAATTTGTACAGCAACGTAGCATTTTGTAGCAGCACACGTAGGTGTGCCAGGATCACGTCAAGTGGAAATCCGTAATCTCTGTCTACACCTCTGGTTTATGGTCATGAGTTTATGTATAGCTACGTCTAACAAATTCTTATTGGATTTACTTTGGCTCTCTGTTAACTATTTCAGGAAGCAAATCTTCATTACCATTATAAATTTAAATCAAATATATGTAAACATTTAATTGAAACTATTCATTGCACTATCTACAAAACTAAATAAAGATACAAAATAAATGAACGCAACATCTATTACAATATGTATTACGACTTAACACTAACCCAGTTTAAATTACTTTTGATTTGTTTTTAGATTGTCGTGAAAAAAAAATCCGATAAGGATAAACAAAAAAGTCAAAAAGACGGATCCTTAAATTATCCTGTCGCCTACTTCGGAATATAGGCGACAAGGCGATAATACTGTCATTAAGCCGTATCTACGGAATGAATTTCTTGTAAAGGGATGGGAATGGCAATGGGTCAGTTCATCTTAGTAGTTACAGTCGAATATAAACATCTAACACCAGATGAACTTTAGATGTATTACATTTTTAATAACTTAGTTTTGTCCAAGATCATGAGGATAGAAAATAATTTTAATTTAAGACCATCTGAAAAAAATATTAGGTAACGAGAGCACTGCGTGTTTTTTTTTTAGTTTTTAAACTGTGCATTATTATTATTTACCTAACGCCAACCTTATTGCACCTTGTAGTCATATTTACGAAGTCGTCTTGATCTCCAGATCTGGTTTTTAATTCGTATGACATTACTTGATAGCGTTCGTACCACGTCCTCTTTCCGTTTTCCAAATGAATTATCAAATTTTCCGATGGTGGTGATATCTAAAAAGAAGTTATTTGACAGTTTACTGTGTTTGTTTTTACTCTACGATATTTCCCTAAACTCTAGGAGTCTAATAATGAAGATTTATTGGTATCCGTTGGGCGTCTCTTCATCTACGAATCCTAAGGGTGTAACTTAAAGTAGAAACCAGGCGAAAGGGAGTCGAAGTAAGCATCGACTTTACATCAGTTCTTGTGATAACGTCGTGTTAAAACAGTATTTTACCTGCACCGCTCCGTAGCCTTTTGGTGCTAGAAATCTCTCACATTCATCTGCAATATCTTTCCATTTCCATTCAAACAAGTGAACAATGGTCGAACGATCTGCTAACTGATTCGTTCTGCTGTGATGATCTACTGAACACGCTCCTAATCCAAATAATGTAAGAAACAAAATCATCATATCTGAAAATTAAACGAATTTCCATTGATAATTCTATAATATATCGTCTATAACCGCCTACCGGACGACGTCACAGCGGCTGCCAGCCTTGCTTCATTTAAATTTAAATATTGACTTATTCAGAAAGCGTTTCATAATGTTGAAGAATTTTTTAACTGACTACATTCATGTTTGCCACTTAAGAGTTTTTTCTTTGTTTTCTTGCATTTTTCTTGTCGCAATTCAAATTTTATTTCGTTTAATATAACATGTATTGACCTGTAATTTTTTATTATTACCAAAAAATTTGTATTTGTATTTATAATTATTTATTAATGAAAAATAAGTACATCAAAGTTTTTACGTTCTGACTGACTCAAAGCTCCTCCTACTACCGTGCTCACCGAATAACCTATAAAGTCAACAGTGTTTAAATATTTCAATTATAAGCCAAATCAAGAAAAAAGTTAGATCAACGACGTGATACGGGGAAAATCGTATATGATTTATTTTATACATATGCTCTACAAAAAGAGAACAACTTTATTTCTTCGAGAACCCTTTTACTATTTATATAAGCGTCCTCGGAGAAAGCAAAACCGCAAAATAGGGCCGCTTCATTATTTTATGCGTGTGTTTGCTGAGAATTTTCTCACGTTACGTGTTTACCAACGTAAAAATTATATTAAATTCATAGACAATTTCGTCAGAAATCTTTGAGCATTTTATTTTTTTTACAGGATCACAGAATCACAGGATTTAATTTTTATTTCCATTCAGAAGAAAGTCTTTCAAACATACATTATTAACCGACTTCAACAAAAGAAGGAGGTTCTCAAATCTGTTGTATTTTTTATGTTTGTTACCCCAGAACTTCGTCATTTATAAAGCGATTTTTTTTTTTTTGGAAAGAGGACATTTGCAAATAGTCCCCATTTAATTTTGAATGTCGTGGAACCTTGGGTTCCGAATATATACCGAATATTAACACATTGGTAGATTTTTAAGATAAGCCCTATGTAATATAAGTGGCTATAAATGACTTAATAATTAATAAATAAAAGTACAAAAATTTGAAGTCACATTTGCTTTTTTTTCAATTAAATCAATAGATTATAGTATCATACAACGATTTTATAATTTTCTAGAAAAAAAAGCTTTACTGGAACAAAAGGTTGATAGGAAGAGGAATTATTTTTTAGGCATTGCACTAAACAAATTAATCACAGAAGTAGCAATATTTCTATGTGTTAGTATACAGTGAACAGTCAGTCCATTCATACGCATAAAAATAAGAATAATTTCAACAAAAAAAAGATTACACTCTCGTAAAAAGTAAAACAGTTCAATATTAATAACAAGAAAGGAAATCGTCACACTTTTCTCTGTTTCACTTACTTGTTTTATCAAGTGCAGCCCGTGTCAGAAGTAAGAAGTCATGCGTGTAATGGAATTCGCAAGGCGGAAAGTAGGAAGCCATCAGATCGGATATTTTGCATTGTTTGCTTTATATAGCGTTTCACAGCAAGACACAAAAGACATTTTACAAGACACACTTAAAGTATTTTATTGTAGAATTAAATATCGATATCAGAATGTTTAATTGAAGTAACAATGAATTTTAGGTTAATAAATATTTTGTATAATTAGATTCAATAGTGAAAAATAGTAAAATGAAATTGTAAATACTGACCGAAACTATACAAAGGACTCACGAAAGGTTACTACACTTCAACCTTGTTTTAATTGTAAATACATTAACATTGCATTTATTTAACAAGAAAACACGAACAAAGCGCACAGATAATTTACGCTGACCTTACAAGTACATGCAGTTTTACTGCATTGCTTCATACGCATAAATATACTATTAAGATAATAAATAATTAAATTATTAATATCCATGTTTGTATTTAAGTACTCGATTATATGTTTTGTGTGGATCGAAAGCAAGCAGTTAATTAAAAAAAAAACAATAAACTCGACTGGTTCTATGACACTTACCACCTATAACACTCCGGGGGAGAATACGAATTGTGTGACACCTCACTCTTGAAAATTCGTCACCAGGAGGGTCATATTTGGATTACCTTCCTGTCAGTCGGACAAACAATCTGATGATTATAAATAAAATCCCCGACCAGACTTAATCGCGTGACACATAATTTAAAATAATATAACCCTGGCATATTATTTCATATGTATTACATGTGTTTCATTTGTTCGCGCATGAAAACCGTCGTTAAATCATATTATAATATTATAATTTATCGTTCTTCAGCAATAAATTACAATACAAATCCTTTAAACTAAAATACATTACCAACTTATCAAAGACTGATACGCCCTGTAGTTCAAGGTTTCGACACGCAATATACATTGTTAATAAGGTTAAATAATATATTTAACCTTACTCACACTGTGAGCTTGAGATTTTTTTGTATGAAATAAGTTTAAACGGTTGTACTTAAAATCAGATAAAATGAGAAGTTAAATAGTTTTAGTTTTTACAGTTATACTCAAGAACTCAATTATAAGCAAACCTGAATTAATCTCACCGCTGAGTTTAAACAGATATAGTCTCGATAACAAGGAAAAATGTCCAACATCGGGTCTGATGTGCAAACATTCTTCCACATCCACATATGCAAATATGTGGATGTGGATGAAGCTAGAGAGGCGTGCCAGAATCTTAAAAATCCGTAATCTCTGTCTCTGGACCCAGGTAAAATACGGTCAACGACAACACAATCCCGTCTCCTTTATTTTCTTATCTATATAACTCTGTACTACATAAGTTGCGGATGTCGTCGACCCATCATTGTCCTAGATGTACCACAAACGCGGCAATGAGACACGACGTGACGCAATCTGTCGCACAAGTACTAAGTACTGATCGTACCATGTCGTAGTGTCGCGACGAGTATGGTAATAACATAACCCGCTAAGTATCTAGTTAATTTAAAAATCAGTAAGCCCTCACTATCTGTCTGATGACACTTCGGAGAAGAGTACGAATCGATGTCACCTTACACTTCATAATGGGTCCAGTCGTTTGGGTTCTAGGAGGTTACAACGGAACGGACATACATACATACATATTAACATACCTACGAAAAACAGGAGTGGTAATCCTGTCAGTCGGGCAAAAATACTATTTATACTAAAATCAAAACACATGTTTTTTATCAATAGTTTATTACATATAAAGGGTACATCTAGCATACATCTATATTATATGTAGAAGCATTTAATCATCTATATTATTCTTATGACTGAAACTCGAGAACATAGCATTGACTTTCGTACCAACATCTAAAAAAATTAAAGATACGCATATTATTTTATAGGTTTCAATCGGTGCAAGTCCGACATAATCTGCTTTTGCACATTTCCTCAAATAAAAAAAGTATTATTATACACCTGTCGATTTTTTACATGTTTTTAGGGAAAAAATAACATTTACATAATGTAATAAAGCGCCATCTCCTAAAATTCATGAGGTTCAAAGGTTTCAAGGTTTTTTACCTTTACACTTATACATATAACAAAACCTTTCGGCTACTTATAAGTAGACGCAATGAAAACAATAAGTCAATAAAATACAGGCCATATTTGTGTTTATTGTGTATCTTTCTAATGATGAGTCTTTAAAATCAATTCGATAGTTATAGAGTTTATTCTTTACAGGTAAATCTTTATATCATTTGTATAGATTAGTAAGTAACCTATTCCAATATAAAACAAAAATCATGAACGATAAACATTTCAGTTATCAATGCAATCATTTTCACATAACATTCAATTACAATATTATCTGGAAAATTTTGATAACATATTTCTAGCATTTTCACCGTGCAATTTTAACTAATTACGCAAATTATGAATTGTCGATTTATTAGCAAGTCACAGTTACTATGTAATATTCTATACTATGTAAAGTCGTTGTACAAAAGGAAGAAGCTGGTATTTGGGAACAACAGCCCAGAGGTCCGAGCAGTATACCACATGAGGCTGAACCTGAGCCTTATACAGCCGTAAGCGGTGGGCCAACGTGAAATACAGCTTAGCTCTTCCGACCACACCAATCGTTTTGGAGGCCAGTTTGGCCTTGCCTCCCAAATGACCATGGAATTGGACGTCACTCGATATGACAACGCCGCGAATACTGATTTACTACTCTTACGTAAGCACTGAGAAAATGAATTGTAACAATTTGTACAGCAACGTAGCATTTTGTAGCAGCACACGTAGGTGTGCCAGGATCACGTCAAGTGGAAATCCGTAATCTCTGTCTACACCTCTGGTTTATGGTCATGAGTTTATGTATAGCTACGTCTAACAAATTCTTATTGGATTTACTTTGGCTCTCTGTTAACTATTTCAGGAAGCAAATCTTCATTACCATTATAAATTTAAATCAAATATATGTAAACATTTAATTGAAACTATTCATTGCACTATCTACAAAACTAAATAAAGATACAAAATAAATGAACGCAACATCTATTACAATATGTATTACGACTTAACACTAACCCAGTTTAAATTACTTTTGATTTGTTTTTAGATTGTCGTGAAAAAAAAATCCGATAAGGATAAACAAAAAAGTCAAAAAGACGGATCCTTAAATTATCCTGTCGCCTACTTCGGAATATAGGCGACAAGGCGATAATACTGTCATTAAGCCGTATCTACGGAATGAATTTCTTGTAAAGGGATGGGAATGGCAATGGGTCAGTTCATCTTAGTAGTTACAGTCGAATATAAACATCTAACACCAGATGAACTTTAGATGTATTACATTTTTAATAACTTAGTTTTGTCCAAGATCATGAGGATAGAAAATAATTTTAATTTAAGACCATCTGAAAAAAATATTAGGTAACGAGAGCACTGCGTGTTTTTTTTTTAGTTTTTAAACTGTGCATTATTATTATTTACCTAACGCCAACCTTATTGCACCTTGTAGTCATATTTACGAAGTCGTCTTGATCTCCAGATCTGGTTTTTAATTCGTATGACATTACTTGATAGCGTTCGTACCACGTCCTCTTTCCGTTTTCCAAATGAATTATCAAATTTTCCGATGGTGGTGATATCTAAAAAGAAGTTATTTGACAGTTTACTGTGTTTGTTTTTACTCTACGATATTTCCCTAAACTCTAGGAGTCTAATAATGAAGATTTATTGGTATCCGTTGGGCGTCTCTTCATCTACGAATCCTAAGGGTGTAACTTAAAGTAGAAACCAGGCGAAAGGGAGTCGAAGTAAGCATCGACTTTACATCAGTTCTTGTGATAACGTCGTGTTAAAACAGTATTTTACCTGCACCGCTCCGTAGCCTTTTGGTGCTAGAAATCTCTCACATTCATCTGCAATATCTTTCCATTTCCATTCAAACAAGTGAACAATGGTCGAACGATCTGCTAACTGATTCGTTCTGCTGTGATGATCTACTGAACACGCTCCTAATCCAAATAATGTAAGAAACAAAATCATCATATCTGAAAATTAAACGAATTTCCATTGATAATTCTATAATATATCGTCTATAACCGCCTACCGGACGACGTCACAGCGGCTGCCAGCCTTGCTTCATTTAAATTTAAATATTGACTTATTCAGAAAGCGTTTCATAATGTTGAAGAATTTTTTAACTGACTACATTCATGTTTGCCACTTAAGAGTTTTTTCTTTGTTTTCTTGCATTTTTCTTGTCGCAATTCAAATTTTATTTCGTTTAATATAACATGTATTGACCTGTAATTTTTTATTATTACCAAAAAATTTGTATTTGTATTTATAATTATTTATTAATGAAAAATAAGTACATCAAAGTTTTTACGTTCTGACTGACTCAAAGCTCCTCCTACTACCGTGCTCACCGAATAACCTATAAAGTCAACAGTGTTTAAATATTTCAATTATAAGCCAAATCAAGAAAAAAGTTAGATCAACGACGTGATACGGGGAAAATCGTATATGATTTATTTTATACATATGCTCTACAAAAAGAGAACAACTTTATTTCTTCGAGAACCCTTTTACTATTTATATAAGCGTCCTCGGAGAAAGCAAAACCGCAAAATAGGGCCGCTTCATTATTTTATGCGTGTGTTTGCTGAGAATTTTCTCACGTTACGTGTTTACCAACGTAAAAATTATATTAAATTCATAGACAATTTCGTCAGAAATCTTTGAGCATTTTATTTTTTTTACAGGATCACAGAATCACAGGATTTAATTTTTATTTCCATTCAGAAGAAAGTCTTTCAAACATACATTATTAACCGACTTCAACAAAAGAAGGAGGTTCTCAAATCTGTTGTATTTTTTATGTTTGTTACCCCAGAACTTCGTCATTTATAAAGCGATTTTTTTTTTTTTGGAAAGAGGACATTTGCAAATAGTCCCCATTTAATTTTGAATGTCGTGGAACCTTGGGTTCCGAATATATACCGAATATTAACACATTGGTAGATTTTTAAGATAAGCCCTATGTAATATAAGTGGCTATAAATGACTTAATAATTAATAAATAAAAGTACAAAAATTTGAAGTCACATTTGCTTTTTTTTCAATTAAATCAATAGATTATAGTATCATACAACGATTTTATAATTTTCTAGAAAAAAAAGCTTTACTGGAACAAAAGGTTGATAGGAAGAGGAATTATTTTTTAGGCATTGCACTAAACAAATTAATCACAGAAGTAGCAATATTTCTATGTGTTAGTATACAGTGAACAGTCAGTCCATTCATACGCATAAAAATAAGAATAATTTCAACAAAAAAAAGATTACACTCTCGTAAAAAGTAAAACAGTTCAATATTAATAACAAGAAAGGAAATCGTCACACTTTTCTCTGTTTCACTTACTTGTTTTATCAAGTGCAGCCCGTGTCAGAAGTAAGAAGTCATGCGTGTAATGGAATTCGCAAGGCGGAAAGTAGGAAGCCATCAGATCGGATATTTTGCATTGTTTGCTTTATATAGCGTTTCACAGCAAGACACAAAAGACATTTTACAAGACACACTTAAAGTATTTTATTGTAGAATTAAATATCGATATCAGAATGTTTAATTGAAGTAACAATGAATTTTAGGTTAATAAATATTTTGTATAATTAGATTCAATAGTGAAAAATAGTAAAATGAAATTGTAAATACTGACCGAAACTATACAAAGGACTCACGAAAGGTTACTACACTTCAACCTTGTTTTAATTGTAAATACATTAACATTGCATTTATTTAACAAGAAAACACGAACAAAGCGCACAGATAATTTACGCTGACCTTACAAGTACATGCAGTTTTACTGCATTGCTTCATACGCATAAATATACTATTAAGATAATAAATAATTAAATTATTAATATCCATGTTTGTATTTAAGTACTCGATTATATGTTTTGTGTGGATCGAAAGCAAGCAGTTAATTAAAAAAAAAACAATAAACTCGACTGGTTCTATGACACTTACCACCTATAACACTCCGGGGGAGAATACGAATTGTGTGACACCTCACTCTTGAAAATTCGTCACCAGGAGGGTCATATTTGGATTACCTTCCTGTCAGTCGGACAAACAATCTGATGATTATAAATAAAATCCCCGACCAGACTTAATCGCGTGACACATAATTTAAAATAATATAACCCTGGCATATTATTTCATATGTATTACATGTGTTTCATTTGTTCGCGCATGAAAACCGTCGTTAAATCATATTATAATATTATAATTTATCGTTCTTCAGCAATAAATTACAATACAAATCCTTTAAACTAAAATACATTACCAACTTATCAAAGACTGATACGCCCTGTAGTTCAAGGTTTCGACACGCAATATACATTGTTAATAAGGTTAAATAATATATTTAACCTTACTCACACTGTGAGCTTGAGATTTTTTTGTATGAAATAAGTTTAAACGGTTGTACTTAAAATCAGATAAAATGAGAAGTTAAATAGTTTTAGTTTTTACAGTTATACTCAAGAACTCAATTATAAGCAAACCTGAATTAATCTCACCGCTGAGTTTAAACAGATATAGTCTCGATAACAAGGAAAAATGTCCAACATCGGGTCTGATGTGCAAACATTCTTCCACATCCACATATGCAAATATGTGGATGTGGATGAAGCTAGAGAGGCGTGCCAGAATCTTAAAAATCCGTAATCTCTGTCTCTGGACCCAGGTAAAATACGGTCAACGACAACACAATCCCGTCTCCTTTATTTTCTTATCTATATAACTCTGTACTACATAAGTTGCGGATGTCGTCGACCCATCATTGTCCTAGATGTACCACAAACGCGGCAATGAGACACGACGTGACGCAATCTGTCGCACAAGTACTAAGTACTGATCGTACCATGTCGTAGTGTCGCGACGAGTATGGTAATAACATAACCCGCTAAGTATCTAGTTAATTTAAAAATCAGTAAGCCCTCACTATCTGTCTGATGACACTTCGGAGAAGAGTACGAATCGATGTCACCTTACACTTCATAATGGGTCCAGTCGTTTGGGTTCTAGGAGGTTACAACGGAACGGACATACATACATACATATTAACATACCTACGAAAAACAGGAGTGGTAATCCTGTCAGTCGGGCAAAAATACTATTTATACTAAAATCAAAACACATGTTTTTTATCAATAGTTTATTACATATAAAGGGTACATCTAGCATACATCTATATTATATGTAGAAGCATTTAATCATCTATATTATTCTTATGACTGAAACTCGAGAACATAGCATTGACTTTCGTACCAACATCTAAAAAAATTAAAGATACGCATATTATTTTATAGGTTTCAATCGGTGCAAGTCCGACATAATCTGCTTTTGCACATTTCCTCAAATAAAAAAAGTATTATTATACACCTGTCGATTTTTTACATGTTTTTAGGGAAAAAATAACATTTACATAATGTAATAAAGCGCCATCTCCTAAAATTTTGAGGCATCAGTAGGTTATCGTTGACTACTTATGCTAGTATTACAAATAATTATAAGATGGCGCTGTACCACTTATTCATTATTGAAAATAATATATAAAAATAAGTTGTGGTAATAAAACCCAGTTTCACATATTTAACAATTGGTTTAAAAACGAAATAAAAAAACAGATAACTAAAAATTATCTGCAATGTCATCTATATAAAGCAAATGTCTGAGAGCTGCATTCCGATAACCGCTATGGAATATGTATATATATATATATATATATATATATAT
>DWLR01004537.1:0-11959 GCA_018246295.1 Papilio alexanor hazarajatica | reverse complement strand
ATGGGGGTTTCAAAAATACTCTTCATTATATACATAGGAGGATTCAAAAAGCCCCCCTCCCCCCTATAAATTTACCACGTCATATTAGGTTTTTAGTATGGATGGCTAATATATTTTTTTTTCTATTTCAGTGCATCCTCGGAGCGCACTGCGTACTCCTGGCTGCCTGATACCAGGATCGAGTTCTCTTCGCCGTACAGTCGCCGCCAGAGCTCCAACTCTACAGTCTACGAGAGTGATTGATGGTGCGAGACCTTCGATCAACTCGAAGAAGCTTTACTCTGATCGGACACATAGTGCTATAATCAAGTGATGCGTTACATTTAAGTGCAAGGTACATCGACTTTACCACGTAAAAATAATTTATAATATAGTTTCCGCTATTCTATAATATTTATTGTACAGATTGTTTTGTAATATCTCATTGTATAGAATAAGTGTTAAATAGTTTAGACTCTTATAAAACTTGATAGTATAATCTAAGTTACATTTTATATATGAGTATAAGTAATTTCTTTACCACTATATGATTTCAAAGTTGTTAGTCCTGATAATATTACAGTTTTTAATCACTTGATAAATTACTCATTTTCTCAAATAAGTAACATTAAAAATAAAAATATATCCTTAAACTCATCCGGTTTAAAAATCTTCAGGGAATAAAGAAAATTTTCTCATAAATTTGTGGATATTCCCGCATCTACTTTGGGCCCGAAGAGAGTACGAAACTTTCACGTAGTTACCCAAAAATTAATATTTATGACGAATAAGGAATATTGCGTCATTTATGGGAGAAGTTTGGACGTACAGCGATTACTTATCAAAGTTAATTGAACTACTGAAATGTTCGATTCGATTTCTCTTATCGGATATTGATAGAAAAGCTACTGAATAAAATGTATCTAGATGTGAATAGTTTGTAACCGAAAATAGATTAATAAAACAAATGTAATTTATAAGTTCCCTAACTCATTACAATTCAATCCAATTTATAGTCAATTTGTAATCTAGTCTACTGTCTGTAATCTGTATTTAAACACACAATAAACCATTAGTTAGGACCGAAAAATGTACTTCAAGCAATCTAGTTTTCTATTATGTTTGAATGCTTTCCCCCATTGTCTGCAGGTAAATTATTTAATGTAAATAAATTAAGTATGTAATGGTCAACCTGCATGTCTTAACTCTAATATCATTTTAATATTCTCACTGTTTATCCTATGTCTAATGTCTAATCGGATTTTCTTAAGAACTATAATACCTAAATAATTGTAATATTATTGTAAGATATGACACCACTGTTTGTTATTACTAATGTCAATGGATAGAATTGAAATGTATATAGTTAGCTAGTTAGGTAATCGATTCGCTGTGATTTTTAGTTTTACATCGACGTCCGTGCTAAGAATTTCTTGGAAATCATTCTTAATCTCGAAAAATACCAATACATAGTTATAGATTGTGTAATTAAATATAATCGATAAGAATTATTTTTATAATCCCTAGTCCCAGGTTTCAAGACACACGATTCCAAATTACTGTACAAAAATAATCTTTAAAGTGTAAATATTAAAGTAGCTTAATAATCATTTGTTGTTTTTGGGAACATTGCTTTCGTTAATACGATAAAATTCGTAATAAAATATAGAACGTTTGAATTTGGAATCATTGGAGACTGTTAAAATAAAAAAAGAAATAAAATTATGTCGATATTCTAAAGTTTAATTAACTTTTTCGAAATGTAACCCATAACATTTCCCTCATGTACTATCTTATTTATAAATCTACATACCTTAATGTACTTATAAACTTTACCATACTCGCATTATTGTAATCGTAAATCATACTAATGAGTCGTGCGGCATAATCGAATTCCTTGTATTATATTATTATATTGACTTTTTACTTCATATTCGCATTTCAATTTCAGTATTTGGCAAAACAAATTCGGACATGTATTGACATGTCCGAATGACAACAAATTGTTGTTAGACGTTTGACTTTTATTTGTTAAATGCTAAATTTGATGCGCAAAACTCTGAATTTGACTTGCAAAATGTTTAAATTGATTTAAAGATGTACGAATTTAAAGTTATAAACCTAAATACCTCATTTACTTACATAAACATATTATATCATATTATATTTGCTCATTTAATCAATAAATGCTACATATGTCTACATAATTTATGAAAAATATGTAGACATATGTAGCATTTGTCTATACCTATAACCTATTAAAATGTTTTGAAACTTTCCAATAACGTTTCAAAACATTTTAATAGGTTACTTAATGAATATTGTAGATATTACAAAAAGTGAATATTGTAATATGGTATTACACAAAAAAAAATTTGGATGTGGTCGTATAGATTTTTACGTACCTACCACATTGTCCTACAACATAAGCTTAAATAAAATTAAAATAAACATGTCAGAAAGAGGTTCTAACCCACGTTAAGCTAATGTGTGACTGTCGGTACATTAAATTTATGGAAATTATAAAAGAGTTACAGTCTTAGTCAATGAGGCAGTGATAGCCATATGCCTCAATAAATTAGTGTAAATAGCATCTGTCATTTTTTTCTCAAAACACATATACATATTTCCATAACTACGATGACACTATATTAGAGTATTAAAAGTTTTGAAACTTATTTCAGTAACATTAATACTAAATTTATTGAACCTAGAATTTGTTACTACATTTTACTCCCGTATTGAATATATGATATATTTTTTTAAGATAAACAATACCGAAACGCTTATAGTTCAATAATATCCAGAACGAAAACGTTTGTAAATAAACAAACGTCACTTATTAAGGAAGGCCGCTATTACACTATTTATATTTTCAACGGGAATGTTACAATGTTGTGGCAATTAATAGTGTGAAAAAAGGAAAAGTGAGTAAAATGAAATTTTATGATATCGATAGCTAATGTTATATGGTAATGAGAGAAAAAATTGGTTTCCGCAAATCTTTTTTTGGAATTTAAAAACGGATTTTACGCTAAACGAAAATTCTAGCATAAAATGTTGACATGACGAAAGTGACCCCCTTACTTACATGCTTTTGGTTATGTATTGAAATCAAATATAAACAAATATCGAATACAGAAAACTGGCCAAGCCAACATCAAAATAACTTTTTGAATGTTAAACTCAATCTCGACTAATTATTAGTATTGCTTTAAAAAATATTTCTTTACAAATAACATTCGATAAATATGATGATATTTGATTCTGCCGCCGATGCAAATGTTTATCTCCCCTGTAAATAATGCACGCTCACGTACCCTAGATATAATTTATTTAACCTTCTACATTGTTACTACTTAATTTATATATGACATGTTTTTTCCTAACGAAGTGCTGTACTCATTGAATATTTTGTATAATTTTCAATAAAGTCATTACATTATTCTTACATTTTAATTCACCTTTAAAAATATTCAAGCAAACAATGCCACTGTCTATCCTCTCCTCTCTACTAAAGCCAGGCAACATATCTGCAACTCACAAATGCTTGTTGCAAATATCTCTGGGTAGCGTTCAGTTAGGTGGCCGCTTGCTTATTTGCCATCTTGTGTAAAATAGTGACCGAAAGGAATGCATAAATTTAACAGAGAACTATAATGTTTACAAATCAACAGGATGATAATACTATTCAATATTTAAAATAATAAATAAAATAATTATTCAAATAATATAGTCATAAGTTAATCATTACTTTATAGCAATCCCATCTGATCTTAAGTATCTGGTAAAGGTAGAGAGAAGATTTGTTTAACTGACTAGCTTTGTTTCATAAAGGAAACTAACGACTATTCCTAACGCGATCAAATTAGAGTTCACTTTCGAGCAAAATGTATTCTACAACGAATGGAGCATAATCAGAAGTAACGATAAGAGATACCTAATATGAAGAAACTAGTAATCAATCTTACCTTAAATATATATAACTTTAGTTACATATCATAATTTCTTTGTCTACAAATTTCCCTTGTCTGCATATCGCGTTTAGTGACACTGCAAATAAGAATGACGGTGACGACAAACAATTAAAAGCAATAAGTAAATCAGTCACGCAAAATTTATTCTCTGATCGGTCTAATCAAGTGTAACACGAGTTAAGTAGAAGCGTGCGATTGCAGCAACAATTAATATAAATTCCTGAGCCATTTCGTAACGCTCATCTCGTTAATCTCGTTTCTCCGACCGTCCAACTGTTATAATGACACGCGGCTAACTCGCCGAATATTTTATTGTGACGTTGTCGACTTGTCCTAGGGTTTGTTATAATTACTAAAGTTTCATTCTAATATCGATCAAAGAGTCTGTCTAAAATTTTTATTTTTTGTCGGTTGTATGTACTGAGGAATAACATGTTTTATCTTTGTAAAATATTTGTTATAGTCTGTTGCGCAGTTTCGGAATTAACCCATTATAAATTGACAAATATTTCCGCGTTATTTTTAATGTAAATCACACATAACATTCTTCATTAAACATAAGTCTTTCCTATTTATGAACTATTAACGTATTAAATAGTAGTATAATTATACAACTGTATAAATAAAAACTCGCTTAAGTTAGAAACAACAATTTTTGAACTTTGAAATATTTCTCAGTAGGTAAATAGTCATATTTTGTTAAGGATATTATTTTATATTGATATATTTTAAGGAATTTTAATAAATAAAGTTTCTGTGAGTAATCCCCTCAGAAGGTGCAGGTTCGAATCGAATCGATTTACGAGTTTCGTATTACAGTAGCTTCGATAAGGAAAGGTTAATGCAAGATGTGCGGCTTAACCTAATCTTAAGTACGTTTTGTGTTTTGGGTAAAATTTAGCTTCGGTGTAGATTTTTAATAGAAGAAGGTGGCAAACTAGCAAGTAATCACCTAAGTGGCAATAAGCATGTGCTAGTTGCAGATGTGTAGTCTATTACCTTTAATAGACAGAGGAGGAGATAGACAGAAGAATGGGCATTTCCCTCGCCTTTCTATCCAAATCCCCGTCAAATCCTCTTTCACTTCCCGTCCTTTCCTAAACAAAATGTATTCTACAACGAATGGAGCATAATCAGAAGTAACGATAAGAAATACCTAAGATGAAGAAACTAGTAATCAATCTTACCTTAAATATATATAACTTTAGTTACATATCATAATATCTTTGTCTACAAATTTCCCTTGTCTGCATATCGCGTTTAGTGACACTGCAAATAAGAATGACGGTAACGACAAACAAGTAAAAGCAATAAGTAAATCAGTCACGCAAAATTTATTCTCTGATCGGTCTAACCAAGTGTAATATGAGTTAAGTAGACGGTAGACGGTAGACTCATGTCTACTTAACATGAGTTAAGTAGACATGAGTTAAGTAGACGGACAAGAAGGTGGCAAACTAGCCACTAACTAATCACCTAAGTGGCAATAAGCATGTGCTAGTTGCAAATGTGTAGTCTACTACCTTTAATGGACAGAGGAGGAGATAGACAGAAAAATGGGCATTTCTCTCGCCTTTCCATCCAAATTCCCGTCAAATCCTCTTTCACTTCCCGTCCTTTCAATAAGAAAGGGGTGAGAAAGAGAAGATTACTAAAATTAGGCCTCTGGTACATCATTTATCAGACGAAAGGCAGGAAATTTCTACTTCACGCCTCTCTTTTGTGAGGTCGTGGTATTTCATCGGTCGAGCGGGCCATTCCTGCAACAGATGTTGCTGTTACAAACTCTACCACTGTTAAAAGTTTACCTACATCAACAACAGCATAACAGATACTAAAAACAAATGAGGTAATACTATGGTGGACGAAAAACAGAAAAAATATCTTCTAGAAGGAGGGTCAAGCTAATCAAACTATGACATTAAGACAAAGACCCAAAGGAGCAACGGATCACCAAACGTTAAAAGACCTTGGTTCTAAAATAATTAAATAAGTTGAATTGCGTTTCAATAAAAGTGCCAGCCTGTAGGCAAAATGAAAAATTTTCCTACTTGAAACATCTCGTCGATATACTTATATATTTTATGTTCTTATACAATAACTTTTAAATTAGCAATAGATGATCTTCTCTTGCATAATACATTTCAATAGTAGTCGTCATGGTCACGAAGCGTATTGAAAAGTTCCACCCGAGCTTACTTGATTCATTCGAATGCAAAATTGGGTTTCTGACGCGGCTTGCATTAATTTATAGGATACTTAATTGAATCAATTAATAAGTGACAAATTATTTAAGATAAGAGTCTAATTTTTTTATGGCATGCGGGCAGGCTGACATTGCGAAAGGCTTGGTGTTAATAGATTATAATGTTTTAATGTTTAAATACTTTTATACTTTAGTTTAGAATACAATCTCACACCCTATTGGCTTTAGAAAACAATTAATGTAAATAAACCACGAAAGTGTATTAACGAATTATATATTTTTAAAATGTTTCTCTATTTAATTAATAAAAATAGTTTGAATTCAAGTAGAATGGAACAATTCATCAATTCAGAAGACACTAAATAAAAACATAAAATGTAGGCAATATAAAACAGAAGTACAAATAATTAAAATTAAAATTGCACATTTTTCATAGAATTCGAATCTCTCACTAAACTATTTTGACTCATCTTCTAACATGAGGCATAAATATTAATTACTCTTATATTAATTCTTATTCGTAAGTGTTAGGATACTTCTCACGAGACTATAATATTTGCACTACACAGAAACACCGCTAGTAAATCTTGATAACTTTGACGTTTATGCCAGTTGTAAAATTTGATAACTAAATTTAAAGTAATTAAATTCAAAAGTCATCAAATGTGTAATTACCTATCGAGGAAATTGAATGGCATGAAATACACGACTAATAATTTAACTAAAATACACGATAACTTTCCGTTAGCCGGGTGCAAGCGAAAAATCACCAAATAATTTAGAATTCCACCAAATTTCTTACAACTATAAGTAAAATGTTCATTTGGGGCCAAAATCACCTAATAAAAAAAACATTAATGTTAACACAGCTGTAAGCATGTAATATTTAACAATTTATTATAAAAGTTGGTATGTTTATTACAACAAATAGTAATAAGAAATAAAAAACTAGATTTAAAGTAACTTAATAGGAACACTGCTGTATTGCAAAATGTACAAAGCAATGACTATTTAATTAATAATTTGCGAATAAGAGTACGGACTACGAGTCTGTAGAATGTTTATATCAATTAATATTCAGAAAAGAAACCTAACCTTCTACATTATTTGGCGATTTTTCGCTTGCGGCCAGCTACTGGAAAGTATCAACATTAAAATTTCGACAATAAATTTGTATAATCAACTCCGATTAGTGTATAATTAAAACCCCATTTCGCGCCTATTAACCCTTGCTTCCTCTCACTCTGAACACTGTAGAGGTGAATAATATGTAGAACATATTCTACGTTAATAATAAAGCATAGAATTCGCTCTTATTTGATTACATGCAAGATATATAAGTACCTTGTAGTTCATAATAAAAATCTAACTGAAAACTTGGCTAGTCTGTTTTTACGTCATTTTGCATGCCATTTTAAAAGATTAGCTGCAATCGAAGTTGTCCCATGAACGAGTTTGACATTACTGGATGTGCCGACCTTAGAGACTATAGATGTGAAATTGTGATGTTTCGTCTAATGAACACTACCGCAGTTCATATTCTATTTCCTTATCTACTCTTCTCCTTTTTCTACATGAAGTCTAGTAACTCATCTTCAACTTGTTTGGTTGTTGCGTTTGTCTCCATTTAGCATAAAAAATTACATCGAACAATTGAATAACTAAATTCACTAAATAACTCGCTGAAGGATAACTGCTGCCCCAATCCAGGAATCACCACCACCACCACCTCAACCTATGATCGGCCACTGCTAGACATAGACTACCCCTATCGATCGCATCATTGGGATAAATGTACCATAATCGCCACGCTTGGCAGGCGGGTTGGCGATCGCAGTATGTTACACCGTACTAAGAAAACGGCTGCTCATCCACCGGTGGTCTTTACACCCAGACACAAGACAAACAGACATGTTCATGCACACAAATGTTTGTCTTGGGTGGGAATCGAACGAGATGCAAGTGTCTTGCCACAGATGATTCTGGATCGGATTGACAAGTCAGATCACAGGTCAGATCCAGGAATATGGTTTGAAAATTGTTCACCAAAAGCTACTACGATTAGTTCGTAACTATATTCGTACTTTCTGTTGACTCTAAATGTGTCATTGATAAAAATATTGTTATTGCGTTATATTATATTTGTGTGCTGTAAATTGGCTTGTTAGATTTGTTTGCTTCAGCACCCAATTACTGTAATGTGAGTAACATTGTTACACATACACGGCACTTTTAAATTATCACTAATAGCGCCCTCTAAGTGAAATATGTCGTATCACCTAATAAAAGTGCGCTTACCAATTCATTTACATAGTTATCCGGACCCCAGAAGTGTTTAACAGTAGTGTGTCAGTTATTTGATCGATCGGACCTACCAGGGTTACGAACGTTAGAAACCAATTCTCACGCCAAAATCAACACCGCAGACATTTTGTAAACAAATCTCAACAATAGACAAGCTTGTGGATTTACGTTTCACAATCGTAATGTTTACATTCAATTAAAAACTCTATACACTTGAAATAAGAACGTCAATGCACGTGGCATATGAAATTTAAATTTCTGGCTACCGCATCGTATTGACTTTGCCTTTGTAAACACTAATAGAAAATTCAAAAGCGGGAACCAGTTAAGATGAAACAGTGGATATGTTAATTATGTTAGTTGATATTGAACGCTGGAATCATATAATATGCGTATTCCTAACTGATTTTATAAATGAAATCTGATTATTTTATAAACTATTAAATTATGGCATAATAAATTAAAAAATGAGAATTGAAATTCAATGAACATGTGAATTTTAAGAATATTATGAAAGCTATTATATTTTCCCAATTCGGTTACACGTGTAATATATATTTATTATTTAATTGTTTACAAAACAAACTATGAATTAAGATGCAAGCAAACTATACATATGTACTTTAAAATGCATTTTATTTGAATCTATTAAGTCGGTCTACGTAGTAAAATATTTTATTACCACTCTATTATTCATTGAATCATCAAAACATTAAGACATTATCAACCAGAATATTTATACTCTGAATTCCATAATTTGACAACAAGTTTTCATTTCGATATGTAAAGTAATACTAATCCCGTATTAAGCTCGCAGAAACATGTTTCTTATGTACACGGATTACGTCACCAGGGACGTTAATCCGTTTTTTATATCCGCGCAAGTAACACGCCTACGTATAATTTGCTGGATATTTTATAAGCATTTAAGTGACTACCGATTGTACGACGCCTTTAAATGGAAGGCTTTGCATGGGATAAGCGCGATAAGCGAATGTACACAAATTTTATAAACAGTATTTATTTAAGTACGCCCATTGAAAAGTAATTCCATCGCGTCAGATGGTTTACTTTTTTGATATGTTTGAATGATTCTATTTAATGATTTCTTTTTGAAAAGACGCAATAACTGTCATGATACGTACGTTGCTTATTTTATTTCTTAAAAACGATTTCTCACTGTTAATTAGATTACGTCTTTGAGAATAAGCTAGAGTGAGCTTACAAAAATTTGATGTACATTTTTCACTAAAGACGTTTTCTCCCCAGAATTACCCTAGTTTTGACCGTCCTTCAAACCGGAATAGGTAATGTTTGTATCTTACTCATCAGCCATGAACAAATGACCTTAATTAGTTTTCAAGAAAAAAAAATATAATTCAAATCTTTAAATTCGTATTTTATCAAGGAATATTGGTTCTATATTTGTATTACAAATATAATTGTTGGAATTGATAATCAATTGTCTACTTTGCCAAAAAGATATTTTATCAGTGACTTTGTAGGTTTAGGTTATATTGTTCTTCTATGTTATTTTGATAGACCACCCAAACATTTGACTTTTGTGACTAAAGCAAAATAAATATATTTCAAAATTTTATAATAACATACGATAAAAAAAATTTAAATGACACCTATTTATTATCTTTTATACAGAGTTTCGAAACAAGCCAATGCTCGAGTTTTAAATTAAGTATAATTCAATAATCCAACAGTCGCACTGCGCAATATAATTGGGATAAATGCATATTGAATTACCCTATATTGCCTCGTCCATCACGGCCATCGGTATTAAAATTTAATAAAATATCTCTATATATTTCCTCCTGAATGTATCTACGAATAACTACCGTGAACTACGCTGGCATTCAGAAAATTATTTGATTGTGTTAAAATTAACCGGAAATATGTTATAAACATACGTACGATTAATATTGTATTTAAACTTTCGATTTGCTTTAACGAAAAAAAAGGAAGCTTTATTTTATTTTATTTTTTCTCTTAATCTTTGTTCCTTTTATTTAGTTCTTATCCTAAAATATTTCATATTTTAATATCTTAAATTTTAACATTTCATTTCCTCCTAATTTCTCAATTACGTAACTAAATCCCGATAAAATTTTAAAACATTAAATTATAGATCGTACAAGCAATGCTTACTTATGTACATAAATCAAATTAACATAAGTATCATACAAATGAATAAAAGCTAAAGTAATATATTTGTTAACTTCATTTCATAACCCTGTACCAACTTTATGTGGGATCTACACAACTGTTCCAAATCATTCGTCATTTTAGCCTTCAAATTTACAATTTGTTTTCAACTCTATTTATTTAATTGTTAACATTTCAATGAATGGAAATTAATTGTCTCTAATTTGTTACTTCGTCTACAAATTCCTCGGACATAACCTATAGTTTAGTCACACAAGAGAGTTTAATCCAAGCTCGTTTATTCACCAGTTGCTTACGAGGACGACGCACCTTAAGTGGCCATAGTATGCACTTTAACAAATGTTTTTAATACCAAGCCTTAAATGGAACATATAAAGGATGTTCAAACGTGAATACAAATAATACTAACAATTCCGTCTTACTGACCGACGCTTGTAACTCTGTACCTTATTACGTGTACTAGCTTTATATCTTACGATACAATAAATTAACTACCACAGAAACGATAATATAATATTTCTATAATGATTACACGACTGATAAATCCACACAGTGGTAGGCACAGTTCGATTTAGTAAGTATATAAAATATGCACATTAGAGTAGTAACTGCTAATTGTCGGAATGCATAAAACATTTCTTTCTATGCCAGGTATGCAGATTTCTAAATTGACAACTTAGAAACGGTAAAAGATATGTAAAGGAAATTATCAATCAAAAATCATAAGTAATTAAAAAAAAATACCAAGAAGTAAATTTGCATTTATCTCTGAATTACAGAAGTCAGTATGGACTGGTCTTTATTATCATCTATCTTATGTCATTATTGTAATATACTACAGTTAAAGTGTGATATTTAAAATAACTACATAAAGTCTACAAAAGCTGAGAAGCCACGACAGTCCCGTTCTGCATATTATAATATACTGTATATCGAAACCCACAGTCAAGCGTTTGTAGAGCTGAAGCGCCTCTAGCCTAATGGTTTAGGGTAAGGACTACGGACTACCGATCTTGAGGGCGTGGATTCGAATCCCGTCCGCCATTCGTCCATTGACACAATTGACATTTGATGCTTCCCATATCCTATTACAAGCGTTTAAGTTGGAATGATAAAAAAAAACTTACTCCACCAGTGACTCTGAATAATGGCGGCTACATCTATTTTAATTATTTATAATATTTATCAATAATTAAAATTTAGATTTTAAACAACAGCTCTAAAATAACATCTATTCAACTAAATTAATAGCTACCGCATATTTAATAATAAACGTACCGCACCGTACTGCACCACAAATTATTTATTATATCGG
>DWLR01004536.1:0-11959 GCA_018246295.1 Papilio alexanor hazarajatica | reverse complement strand
CGCGCACGCCGGTCTGCGCGCACCGCCCGCCACCCCCGACGCCGACGACGTGCGCCAGGCCGCGCGCCTGCTACTGCCGCACGCCGACTGCCCTCCCAGGCCTGTCGGGTATGTGGCAAATCAATAAGCGATTACTAATATTTTAACTCAATAACCTTGGTGCTTTACTGATGATGGCAAAAGAGCAATGTTGATTCGATTTTAAGTTACCTTCGCTGCTCATTTACACCCAATCGATCAACTTCTGTTGAATGTTAGCCTCTGGACGATCACTAGTATAAATTATTGTTGTGTAAGTGCAGCGCGGAAGAGGAACTAGAGCCGTCGTGGTCACGGTGCTCGCGCAGCACGGAGGAGCTGAGCCGGCTGGCGCTGGCGCTGGGGCACCGCGCATTGCTGGCGGGCCGGCCCGAGCTGCTGGGCGGCGCGCGCGCGCTACTGCCGCCACACGGGCTCGACGCGCCCGACAGCTCCGGCCTCACCGTGCTCATGAAGGCCGCGTTAGCCGGAGATGAACATGTTGTAGCGGTAAGTCTCCCAATGTCCCAAGTTACCGCCGCTGTTTACAAATACGAGTAGGACGTCATTCACAAAAGTAAGTATGGCAACCATGGTGTCACTTTAAAATTATATAAAAGACTCCAAGAACGCTATAAATTAGTCTGCTCGCAAGTAATGTCTGATTCAGACATGTCCTCCCAACGTTGGTGACTCCGATACAAAGTATGCCGAGACATTCGCGCAGTAAACTAAATTATTTCCATTCAAATAAATTGTATCACTGTTCTTACATTCATATTTTCCTTTATAATATTTTTTTTTACAAAAATTCTGATTTTTGTTATTATAGATGCTGCTGGAAGCGGGTGCGGACCCCAACGTGGAGACGGCGGGCGCTGCGGCGCAGCACTCCGCGCTGCTCTCCCCGCGATCACCTGCGCATACCCCGCACGCGCTCCCACATACGCCCGCCGACCGTTCCTCCTGGACCCCGCCCACCGCTGGTGAGTGATACGCGCAGGACGGTGTCGTCAAAATATGACAACATCTGCTCAACAGATTCTGAACGGAGACTGATCTTATTATAAACAAAATGTGTATGAGATATGTCATCCAGGATGGACGGCGCTGGTGTACGCGTGCGGGCGCGCGGGACCCGGTGCGCTGGAGGTGGCGCGACGCCTACTGGCCGCGGGGGCGCGTGTCGACGGCGCGCCCGCCCGCGGTGATGACGTCTGCACACTCACGCCGCTGCAGGTAGTTAACATGGACTGATGAGACTCTATGCTATATAAACAACACATAGGCAGCTAAAAATAGTATTTTCTTTATCGTTCAATTAAATGTAAATTTTGATATAAAATGCAAAATTCAAGTCAAGAGGGCCATGTACGGCTCCTTATTGAATCGTACACAATTGTTTGATAATTGAAACGCTGTTACTATAACTCATAAATGTATATTTTTCACACTTCAGGAGAACAGTCTCGAGCGCAGCAGCAACAACAGGCGTTGCACGATTGAGCAGGCTCCATATCTCTGACCCATAAAGGCTATAATAATTCATTTGACTGTTGCCGATATCTATGGGTAGTGCCTACTTCGTGAATAAAAGATATCATTCGTCGGTCGTGTCATACGCCCTACTCACAGTTCGGTCCTTTTTCTATGACTCAACTTTTCTTACTTCAGGTGGCGTGCGGCGTGGGTAACCTGGAGCTGGTGCAGCTGCTGCTGGCGCACGGCGCGGACCCCTTCCTTTCTACGCAGCTCACCGACGCGCTTTGTTACTCTGCCGCCGCGCAGTATGGATGCTACAGGTATAAAAAAATATGAATACCGCTTGCGAATGACTTAATGTAATTATAATAGTTCGCTATGATTATCCCGAACGAAGTTGCTTAAATATTCCAGAGCTTTTCTGTGACTAAGTTGCATCTACAGTTTCATCGGGTTTTAGATGAAGAACCTTTAAGAACTCTCCGAACCTTTAAGAGCTTCTCTAGTGCTGTGATTTTTTATTGGTGATAGTGATCACTTAAAAAAGGCGACTCGCTGCTCGTTTGTCCTCTGGATATTAAAAAAGATCATAAGGTTCTAAGAATGACCAATGTGTCTAGTGCGGTAGCCGTATGCTGCTCACACGGGCGCCGCGGATGCCTGCGCGCAGCTGTGCGAGGCGGGGCGCGAGGCGCGGGCGCGGGTGCTGTGCTGTCGCTGGAGGAGGTGCTGGCCGAAGGCTCGCCGCCGCCCGCCGGCCGCGCGCCGCCCTTCACCAAGCAGCAACAGCGCGCGCTTCAGGACGCCATGTACTACGCCGCCGAGAGCGACCACCTAGGTGGGCCCCCAACGCTGATCACTCAGCAAAAGCTGTTGTATAAATCCATCCATTCTGAACTTCTTTTAAATGATGTTGGTGGAATATGGAAAATATCGGTTGCTATGGTAATGTGGCAACATTGGATGGGACACAATTGCGAATTTTTCGTTTAGTTCTTTTCAAAAAAATAATTAAATCGGTTCGACAATGATGAAGTTATTCGTTAACAATCTCCTTCTTTTTTTGAAATCGGTTAAAAAGTTTTTTTTATTCGTTAAACTTATAAAATTACTCAAAAATTGGCGTTCAAATCAATTTTCAGACATAACTCTTGAGCTGCGTGCTCTAGGGGTGCCGTGGTCGCTGCACGCGTGGACGCTGTCGCTGGCGGCTGCGGCGGAGGCCTCGCTCGACCACGTCATAGATCAGCTCTTGCAAGACTTTCTACAGGTACAAATGCATTTTTTGAACTACGAAAAGTCAACCCGAATTTTAACATCATGCTTTGTGAAATACAAGTATATCTGTAACATAAATAGAAAATAGTCATTTAATCCGTGACATTGCACACATAAAAAATTAGACTAAGATAAAAAATTTAATATTCTACAAAATGAAAATATATATATATATTAGCTATATGTGCTCGCTAGGTAACCCGCAAGGTAACTAGTATCGTGCAATGACCTTAGGGTCGTTCGTGCGCCGCCGGTTGCAACAGTTTTTCCCAAATATAAAGCAAAACGAAAAAAGAAACAAGAACTGTATAAATTTACACCTAATGAAACCTGTCTGAAAGCACTGGGTGTCATAATGATACACAAACACTCAGATATTGCTATGCATTAACTGTTATTAATATAAAAAATAATGATAAATGGGAAAGAAACAAACTTTAAATGGAGGTTGAAAAAAGTAAAGAATATTATTTGTGTGTGCATTATTTTTGTTATTTTAGTTATAGATATTGATCTTTTTGAACATCCACCAGAAACCAAAGAGAATATAAGTAAGGGTCGGGACTTAAAATAATTTATACACTCTGCATGTCAAATCATTACCGACATGCAAATATTTAATGTAAAATTTTCTGACACTTACGTAAAATCATTGCTACCAACATGAGGAGACATGTGTGGGGTGATTATCGAGGCGAGGCTCTTATTCACTTTACAATCACATGTTTGAAATCATATTTGACCTCTATGTTTATTTTTTATTTTTAAATTTCTTCATTCCAACATAGTAACATAGTAATAGATCTTTTGGACCTGGCTTGTAAGAAATCCTACGTGTATGTTATTGTGTACTTTTGTTCCGAAAACTTCATTATGTTATATTGCAATTGTCCGCAGGTGTGTCCATCGGATGACAGCCATTACAGCAAGCAGTTCATCTACGAGTGCCTCCCGCTGCTGTTTAATATCCTCCGGTACAGCAAAGTAAGTTCACCAACTTATATAGCCTAACTAGTTGCGTACACCCGATTATCAATGTGATAACGTTCTCAGCACAAATCTGCTTCTTTTATTCTTTTATTCCAAAAACTTACGTAGTTAATTTGTTTTGGAAGTATCCAACTATCTGATATCCTATTAGAACCTATTAGAATATTTTGTTGTTATTGTCGCTTTTCGTCCGTTTCATATCCTGAAACTGCCAGGTCAAATACAATGTGCATGTTTTGAATCTCTAAATATTTTATTCTCCCTTAATCTCTCTTTCTCTCCTTGGCTACTTTGTAACAAAAACTAGCTTAAAACTTTTTATGTATCAACAGTGAGCCTATTCCATTGTGATCGACGGTACAGGCATATCCATAGTACTGATGAGTGCGTCTGTTGTGACGTTGTCAGAAGGAGGGCACGGTGCTGCTGCTGGCGGACATCCTGTGCGCGTGCTACGGCTGGGAGCCGGTGCCGCGCGTGCAGGAGCCGCCGCCCGCCGCGCCAGCGCCCGCGCGTGTCGATCCCTCTTACGTCAACAACCCCTCGCTCGCCGACGTCACCTTCCGGTAACTTAAATAACAAAACTGGGTTTATTCAGATTTTGACCTTTATGTATTATATTGGCACTAGAGCCAGTAAGTATACAGTAACTTCCGCCTAGTGTCTGCGTATCCTTGCTAAGGTGAATTTATTTAAATGTTGTTACTGTTGTGCAGGGTGGAAGGGCGGTTGTTCTACGGGCACAAGATCGTGCTGGTGTCGGAGTCGGCGCGGCTACGCAGCATGCTGGCCCCCGCGCGCGCCGACCTACCGCCCGCCGCGCCTCCCCTTGTTCAGATCAACGATATACGATACCACATCTTTGAGGTACCATACTACTCTCTGTGCTTCACATTTATGTAATTTTCATTATTCAATCATGTTCTCCCCTGTATCTGTATCTTACTTAAGGCAAAATTAAAATTTCCAAAAAAAAGTCCCAAAATAAGCTTTCTTGACGTTTTTCAATTTGCCAAGTGCATTCAGGAAAACCCAAGTGTGGTTTTATTAATAATTGAAGCTCGATTTTAAAGTGATATTTTTGTACAGCAAGTGATGAAGTACCTATACTGCGGCGGATGTGCGGGCCTGCAGATCCCAGAGGGCGACGTGCTGGAGGTGCTGGCGGCGGCGTCCTTCTTCCAGCTTCTGCCACTGCAGCGCCACTGCGAGGCGCGCGCCGCCGCGAACGTTGACCTGCACAACCTCGTCTCCGTCTACATACACGCAAAAGTAAAGCAGATCTGAGCATTTTATTTCCATTTATTCCAACCCGTTACGACAACATTAAGTACTAAGTCTATATCTTTTTACACGGTCTTTCAGATTCATAAATATTTGTTTTTTTTAAACATTAATATATATAAGTATTTTACTATTTTTTAAACATTATTATGTATAAATAATTTACTATTTTTATAAGCATTCCAATTTAGCTTAAGCTTTTGCTAGGACATGGTTCTCGAAAGTAGGCGAATGGCGGAGTCGAACCCACGAACAAACGTTTTACAGTCCGTATACATATTCTTTGCGCTTTCTTTTTCCGTGATCGTTTCGCGACAAATATATTTTCCGTCACTTCGTTATTTGAGTTAGTAAAAAATACTAGTTAGGTATTTTTCAGCGAAAATTTGCAATTAGCTCTTTTTCTAGGTATATGGCGCTACACAACTTTTGGAATACTGCCAGGGCTTCCTGCTGCAGAACATGGTAGCTCTACTGACGTACGACGATTCAGTCAAACGACTTTTGTTCGGCAAGAGGCTGCCGGGACACAACGTGCTCGGCGCTCTGCTCACCACGCTGCAGAAGAGAATAGAATCCAGGAAAGGACAGTCGAAGAGTAGGTAGCGAAAGAAGGACAATCAAAGAATAAGCAGCAAAACGAGACCATCAAAGAGTAGGTAGCGAAAGAGAGACAATCAAAGAGTAAGTAGGGAACGAGAAACATTAAAAGAGAAATGATCAAATGAGGGCCAATAAACGAGTAGGCAGCAATAAAGGGACGTTAATAAGCAGATAACGAACGAGTAACAGTCAACGAATAAGTAGCGATAGATATGCTACTTGAATTCAATAAATAAGCATGTGAATAATTAATACAGTTTTTAAACTTAGATTGATACTGTTAAATGTAATGAAAAGTCAAGCAGTAAGTAAGCAGCGTGCAGTTGCATATAGATATAAATTGCATAAAAGTAATGTAATTGATCAAGTGAAAAAAACTTTCCCAAAGAACGAACAAAATCTTTAAAAAAATCACTTCAAAATATTTTTTTACAATTATTGTTAAATTTGTACTTATTTACTTATAATTGAAAAAGATCTTTATTCATTTTGTAGAGAAAAACCTCTGATTTTTCACCAACCACTCTCGTTAATATCATTTTTTTAGATATTTTACCTATGTCCTGTAAAAGGTATGTAATTCTTGAAAATCAAACCGGCATACAAAATATTATGGTACTATTATTTTATTTATAAACATCATTACGGCATGTTAATGTTTTGTATATATAACGACATTAAATGCATTGAAATCTATTCATAATAATAATTGATGAAAAGGAAGTCGTTAATCTGTATAATATTAAACAATATCAAAATATGTAAACCATTTCATAAAACTTTCTTAGACAAATAATGCGCACAAAGTAAATTATAACTTTTAGTTGGCTTGTTGTAAGTATTACTAAACTTCATTCAAATGTATTGAAATGTTAAGTATAGTATGTACAAAATGCTCAGTGATATTAATATTGGTACCTTATACAACAAAATATCGTCATTTCCGTAATTTAAAATGTTCATTTCTGTAATTAAAAATTAACATTTAAGATTACACTAAAAAAAAACTAAAGCTGAAAGGAGGAAAAGGTCCCTTCTAAAGAGCCTATTGGCATTATTAAATCTTTTAAAAAACTACGGTTTTGTAAAAGTCTTATCTTTAGTGTAATAATTTTTGTTTAATGTATATTTATTAAAATTATAATATGATATAAACATTGGTTCATTTATAATTTATAATATTGTATCGTGTAGATAAATCAGCATTAGTTTTAAGAAAATTCAATATCAAGACTTGAAAATGTTGTAGGAATATTTTGTTATTTTTAAGTACACGTTTAATTGTCTCGTTTAATTGTCTATCATAAAGAGTATTAACTTTGTAATTAAAATATAAATATTGTTGAAACACTTTTTTTTGTTTTCATATTACCTTAAATTTAATCCAGTTAGAACTGCTTTCATGTGCCAAAATTTGAACCCAAAATATGATTATCATCTCTCTGCTCTTGCGTAGAGGTGGCAAAGTACGTACTACTCTTCTGTATTACTGTGACTGGTTTTGGCTATAGCTTTTTTTACGGTCAGCCGCCAACTCTCGTGGGGAATATACTTATCGAAGGTAATGAATATATTATAAAATAGCACAAAGTACACAACATTTGTCTCCGCTCATATAAGTTCCAGTTGCATTGATTAGATTGATTCTTCTAGATGTTCGGGTTGTGCTGTTGAAACCTGCGCTCGAAGTTCTGATAATAGGTGTTCAGGGCATTGAGGGGGATGTAGGACACGCTAGTTCTGCGTCACCGAGAATAACGGAAATAGGTTCTCCGACGTCTTTTGTGCAAATGCTACATATTGATTTGTTTCTACAAGAACAGAGCTTGTAAGCAGATCAACATAAGATTCGGGTTTAATGAGTATTTCAATAAGTAGTTGCAGATCTGCTGTAGACCAAATGCATCACCTAATTTGTTTCCCCGGATATGAACTCCACATGTGCATATGTAGAATATCATTAAATAACAAAAATCTCATCAAAATCTAACAAAAAATTATGAAAATAAAATGGTTTATAAATTTAAAAATAAAAAAATGAAACTGGTATTATATTATATTACATATAATTATAGCAATTTCATTGGTCACATTACATCATTGTTAATCCAAACATTTAAAGCCTTAATTTGTTACTATTTAATAACCCAAACCAATAATGATTATCCACTAATATCGAAAACAAAAAAAAACGTTTTGAAATATTTATTTCTGATAAACTAGTCACAATTAATTATTAAAATTAATCTCAGCTTCTTTACAACGCTTCCGTTTAGGGAATCGTTTCCATCTCAGTCTATGATCGTCCACTGCTGGACATAGGCATACCTCATTGATCGCATCATTAGAGGAAAATGTACCATTATCACCACGCTTGACAGGCGGCTTGGCGATCGCAGTATGTTCCATCGTACTAAGAAAAGGACGCTGCTGCCCGTCCACTGGTGGTCTTTACATCCAGACACAAGACAAACAGTCAGATGGACAAACGGATCAGACACAAGGTTTAAATCGAATCCACAACCTGCAGTGAGAAAGGCATCTTAGCAAACGCGTCGTTTAGTTACTAAAACTATTTCCCAGGCTTTTTTTTTATTGGGCGGCGTTATGCCGCCCTCTCGAACCCCTAACATGTGTTGGTCAGGTACCTTTTCTACTTTTTTGTTTTTATTCCTTTCTTTAAAAAAACTTTTAAAAAACTTACAATATTTTACATAAAATTAAATACAATTTTTTTTTACTAAATTTATACTTTTTTTCTACTTATTACTTTAATGGCTAAGGATATACAATATTTCACGAATTTGTCTTTGCATTTTTTGTTTCGTATTAAATTACTTAAATTAATTTCATTAATTTTTTCACCTAACTCTATCTCAATTTCAATTCTGCTTACAACGAATACCGGACAGTCTACCACGATGTGCAGCACAGTTTCCTCCCGTGCTGGGTCACAGACGCACGAGAGGTTCATAATTAGCCTTAGTTTTCATTCCGACCGCAGTTGCTTTCGCCAGTTGATCCGCCCTTTCGTTTCCCTCCATTCCTGCATGCGCTTTCACCCAAAACACTTTCATACTTTTCCCTTGCTTCCTAATCTCTTCCATACTTTCCCTTACACCCTCTTCAAGGGGATGGAGGGAAACGCCACTTTTCAGCGTTTCGAGGGCGGACCTTGAGTCGGAATAAAGACCAAAGCAACTTGCATTACTCCTCACTACATATTTCACGGCCTCGTGCAGGGCCAGCAGTTCCGCCTGGTATACGGTGCAGAAGTTACCTAGCTTTAATTTCCAGCAAAAGATCTCCGCGGCGCTATTCCATACTGATAGCGCCGCGCCAACCTTGCCGTCAATTTTGCTGCCGTCGGTGTAGATATTTACCTCGACGGCAGCTCGCTGGGCTGCTTAGTCACCGTCCGCCAGACAGCCGAACTGTAGCTCCTCCCGGTAGGCGTGATGCGCAGAATCTTGTTTAGTAAGCTCAATGGGTCTCCCGCCCATGCTCAGACGTGGTGAATCATACTTTAGTTTTTTGGTAATAACCATGGCCGAGGTCTTATGTGGCGCAAAATGTAGCTTATTTCTGACCCCCCACCTCCGAACATGTTCGAGAGCCCCATTGGCTTCTCGCTGTATGTCAGCGGAGCTGTCGCCCGAGAACATCAGGACCACATCGTCAGCAAAAGCCTGGTAGCGGACGCCCATCATCCCTAATTCCTCCAGGAGCAGATTCAGCAGCAGGTTTCAGAGCGTAGGACCCCCAATGGAGCCCTGCACCCTTTGGTGGTTTCTCGGGTCCACTCGGCTCCCACATACCTGAGGCGCACCACTCGCTCACTTAAATAGTGATCGATTAGGCGCCTCAGGTTAACGTGACACCGAGCTTCGTCCAGCCTGCACCTGACAGCATTCCACCAGACGTTATCGAAGGCTCCCTCTATGTCCAACGATATCAGCACAACGAGCCTCTTCCTCCTAACTTCGACTCGAATGTGCTGAATCATCTCATAGAGGGAGTCTTCGGTGCCGAGCTGTGGCATAAAGCCGTATTGGTGGCGACTGATGACAGGTACAGTATACCATTGCACCCGCCTCACCAGCATCTTCTCCACGATCTTGCCCATAACAGGCAAGAGTCCTATCGGTCGGTATGCTTTGGGGTGCCTCTAATCCTCCTTATTGGGTTTCCTAAGCACCGCAACCGGAAGCGGTTTGCTATGGCCAGGAATAACGCTATATCCAGGATGATGGTCGCCAAACAAATGTCCGCGGTGAGGCCATCGGGACCAGGAGCCTTTTTCGGGCAGAAGATAGACGCGGACTACATAAGTTCGTGCATGGTGAAAGGGAGGTCGCATGTATCATCATGCGACCCCACATTTACATTGTCCGCAATTTTCCTTATCTATGTGTGGCCCGCGTCGTCGTCTTCAACCCGATATTCCGGATAAAATGTCTTGGCGAGGGTCCTGACTGACTGCCCAGCGCTCATAACTTTACCGTTCAGAGCGAGGGGGATATCCTCCTGCCTGACCGCGGTGCGGCCTATCACCCTGTATACCCCTTCCCACATGGTCTCTCTGTCTTGACGGCCGTAGAACTCCTTCCAACACTGGGTCTGAGCCAACCTTACTGCAGAACGGTAATTGTCCTTGGCGCGGATATACTGTTGCACGACCCAATCCCGCCGAACCGGTGCCGCGCAGGATATCCGTCTCTTCAGACTCAAGGCTTGAGACTGAAGAGACGGCCTTGAGACGAGAGAGCTTTTCGGGCCACCAAGGCAATCCTGTCCTACTCCTCCTCGTGATCACAGGCACGGTTTCCATATATATATCCACTTTTCTCTCTAGCTCAACCTTGTCTGTAATATTTCCAATCACCGTAGGTATTATTTCCCTATCTTTCGAAACTCGCCCCAATTTGCTTTCTTGGTATTGTACTCCCGGGTGGAGCGACAAACGTCCATGCCTGTGGACCTTTAGAGAAGCACGTCGAACAGAATCGCCTTGTGGTCCGAACTGGATACATTGTCTGCTTGGCGCCAGTTCACCACCTTGCCAAGCATTGCGGCCGTGCATGCAGTGATATCCACGCAGCTGGTGTACCGTCTTCCTCCCCTAAGGGTTTCGAAGGTTGGCTAAGACCCAATGTTGAGGATGTGGAGACCCAGCTTGTCCAGTTTCGCCGCCGTATCCTCTCCCCGCCTGTCCGTGGTACGGCTTCCCCACCATGTGGACCACGCATTGACGTCACCGCCAAGTATCACGCCGGCAGTACCCAACCTCTCTACCGCGCAGACGATCAAGTCCAGGTAAGGTTCGATGGGCTTATCCGGCTCCAGGTACACCGACACCAAGCCTACCTCTCACGCCAGTACATTATATTATGATATTGTCGAACAGTACAATGGCCGCCTTAACCACCTCACCAACCGCTCGGTTGGCGGCACATTGTACCACCATTGCACCCGGATGCTGTCTCATCTCCCCAGTATTGCCAATATACGGCTCCTGAACCAAGGCAAAGGAGTTTCCTCTCCTTCGCCTCTGTGATCAGCTCCGCCGTGGAGAGTGCTGATCTCTGCAAATTGCACGGCGTGATGACGGCGTATCCCAGCTCGAAGAGCGCGGGAGGAGCCCGGGACCACCTTAGCAATAAGCTAATAGGCTCTCGTGAGCCCCTCCCACTTTCTTCTTACTGGGCAGTCGTCGCTAAATGCATTGTGGTCTCTCGTGTCGGAATTGCCTTAAAGCCAAGGACGGTTCCTCAAAATAACACCTTACACTTCAAAATCTTTCAAGCCGTTTAGGCCCTTGAAATTCTCCTGCAGAAGGAGGGGGAGGCTACCCCTCTTCAGGGCCGCGGATGTATGCGACAGCGTTCCCGTAGCCCCACCAATATACGCGGGAGGAACACTGTCAGGTTTTAGTCGGTGCAAGTCCGACATAATCCGTACTTGCCCCCGCAGGTGCGGATATGCGTAGGTATTTTCTCACATTAAAAAAAGGCCCTTTAAATTCACAAGTGTCGGACATTCATTCATATATAAATACCCATATTCATGTATGTTAAAATATCCTCCTTATGGGTCAGTCGGGCAAAAAATATCGTTACGAAAGATAAGTGTGCTCTAATATTGAAAAAGAGAAAGAAACTTTAGGCATATAAAAGGATAAATTAAGAAAGCGGTATTAAGAATTTAACTGTTAACAAGCATTTATGTGTAAATGAATGATCGTAGACGAAGCAAGAGGGATGCACCAGGGCCCTGCTAAATATAAAGCCGATTTCTCATTTCC
>DWLR01004535.1:0-11959 GCA_018246295.1 Papilio alexanor hazarajatica | reverse complement strand
TGCGGTTCCTCTGGTGTTGCAGATGTTCATGGGCGGCGGTGATCACTCTTTTGGGCGACTCGTTGCTCGTTTGCCCCCTTCTTTAATAAAAAAAAGTCAACTGTCTACGTCGTGTCGCGTCGCGTTACAATGGTCTACTACATTTCTGGTAATTAACAATTTTGGTACAAAACCTTAAACTAAACCATTGATCCGTGCCGGTCCAAATACCACTGAATGTTTTTAGTTATCGAACAACTTGATCAATTAAAAAAATGTTAAGGCTTTTAATTATTGTCAAATAATATTGAAATTTCCATACAAACTACATTTTTTAAAGAAAAAAAAAGACGTCATATATCGTTGATTTCACAACCACAACGATATCACTTCAATACTTTATACCGATCACAAATACTCATGGTTTATAAACAACCTCGACACGAATCAGTCGCGCTGTAAACTATACACAATGTAAAGACAATATTAATTCACGCGCACTTATTGACTATGCGCAAAGTCGAGCTAAGTTCATGGCCCATAAAGCTCTCCTGTCGATAACTTTACACTAACTGTCATAAAACTACCTCGATTAAAGAATATATTTCAGAATTATCTATACTTTTGTTTTAAATATTGATTTTTGATGACTTTTTAAATCCGCTCCGTATGAACTTTATTTAATGTGTCATAATAAAGGTTAAATATAACAAAACTAATGTTTATTTTCTCTTTTGTTACAGTTCTCGTATCAAATGCCGAAACTCTACAAATCGCTAAAAGAATACCATGTCATATTTCAAAAACTGCGCGACGTCGAGCTAGACTTCCCCGACGATCCGTTCAATAATTACAAGATCGTGCGTCAGAACCTCATCAGCAACACGTTGCAGAGACTGTACAGTTCTATAGCTGAGATCACAGAGAGTATGGCAGTTGTCAACATGGACATACCAAACTTTGACGTGAGCAAAATGAAATTGGACAATTTCCCAATGAAAGTTGACGCTACGCAATGTCTCAAGAATGATTACATCGCGTTCAGAGGCTACGGCAACTTACTCAATAATTGGTATTACGAGTTCAGATGTCCGAGAAGTAAGAAGACGAATAAGAAGTGCGCACCGTACGAAGAGAAACTACAAGAGAAGAAGGACAGTAGAAGACCCAAGAACAAAACAATGCTCTTTATGAGTTGAGTCTAGATCGTTTGTTTATTTGTAAAAAAATCGTACAAATGCCACTTTTGTACTTATTTATTTATTAGCTAAGTGTATGGCTCTCTGTGTAACGTGAGATATTTGATTGCTTGACGAAACATAGTGCGTTGATTAAGTTATGGGTACTTTCTCTGTGATATTTAGTATTCTGTAGATAATAATTTTTAATTTATTGAAATTGCTAGTTGTTAGCGTTGTAGTAAGTTCCTTTTGTGTTATTTATATTAACTATTTCTTTTATTCTAAAGCTATCTATTCATTAAAATTGACTTTGTTTAACAATGATCTTAATATGTTCGAATGTGATTTCTATGACCCTATTCAATTCTTTTTTTTATATTTAAAGAGGAGTTTTAACAAAATCTAATTCTAAATCTTAATAAGTATTATTAGAAGGCAATTGATGCCATTTTAGCCAAGAAAGACTTTTAGCCTATTTTATATGATTTAATGTGCTTATTTATTTTAACTAATTTAAGTATGTTTGTATGAAAACGTGCAGTTTGATTCTTAAAATGGATTTTACTGACGCCATGAACTTTACCGACGATGTTGTATAAATGTGTCCGATGTAAAATTTTATAAATTCGACGGAAAAATAATATGACTACTTATTAAAATGTGAATAAAATTTATGAAAAACCCAAAATTAGAGTATTTTTATTTCTTCATCTCTTTCATTTGTTTCTCAAAACTGATACCTACATCTACATTTCAGTCAATTTCAGTAGTCTGAAACGAGAACCAGAATCCAAAGGTCACTTAAGTACTTATAAATAAGCAGAGAAAGATAAACCTTTTAAAGCCAAATTCTTTAAAAATTATTTTTAATCATGAAAAGATTTTTATCATCGTAACGCAAAGTTTTATTATAAAAATCTGTATAACATCGCGTTTTTGGTTATCATCTTGAAATAAAAACACAGATTATGTAGTTACCCCAATAATTTTAAAATGAAGGCCGCAGACCACAGGTCGTGGGTTCGATTCCCACCCAGGACAAAGATTTGTATGCATGAACATGTCTGTCTTGAGTCTGGATGTAAACACGGCAACAGGGTTTTTTCTTAGTACGATGGAACATATTGTCATAGGCGCTGAGATGGATTGATGGAAAACAATAATAACTGTATCTGAACTTATGTGACAACGAAAGAGATTTTTAACATCAAAGCATAACAGAAAAGTCATATCATTACACAATATTCGACCATAATATTTGTCCGCACCCATTTTGGGGACACGTAACCCAACGACACTGATATTTGCATTTATTTAAAACTAAAATCAACAATTTATGTAGCTATTAACATTGATAGTTGAAATAAAAGTTAAAACTGTAAATTATAAAATTATAGATAGTAAATCCGCAGTCGCGAGGAATAATAAAGATTAGTTCTAAAGTTTACATTTGACTTAACAGGAATATAAAGACACCGCCATCTAAACATAACAGAGTAAAGTCATTAGGTAATTGTGAAGTAAATATTTTATCTACTCGACAGTAGGTGGCGCTTCCATAAGTTTGTGTAGTTTATAAGATGTCCAATAGATGGGAAGGTTATTATCAAATATTGTTTTTATTTCAAATCTGTATTTTTTTTGGTGAAAATATATTTCATACATCATATATGCTGATTTAAAGTAAACTTTACACGTTCCACTTAATAAAAACGTTGCAATTATGAATATAAAGAAAATTTATTAACATTTTCTAATTGATTATACGTATTTAATAAAATACGTATCAATTATATATATATATATATCTGTATCCAAAATAAGTTGATATTGAATGTATTTGACAGGAATTAGTATAATGACATCTCTTAGTTATTTCTGTTATCTTGACAACACTGGAATTAAACCTTCGAAATGATCTTAATTTTTTGTGGCGCCATCTAGCGACAATTTTGTTTGCAATTCTAAATTGATTAATTAGAAATGTTCATTGCGACTTGGTCAAGATATTTTTTTTATTAGACCTACTTTTTATTTGTCATATTTTGCAATGAATCGGCAACAGCTTTTATTTGTAAGGACCAGTTAATCAGACTAACATTTAGAGCCGAGCAGAAAGAAAAATAACACTAAGCGAGTCGGATGTAATAGGGTGGGCGAGCGTTATTCAATAGTTTTCGAGTAAAACTGCGCGACACAGCTAGTAAGATATAAATGATTGTAAATTGTAATCAAGAAAATACGAACAGCCGACCTTCGCGCTTCACGTGTGGGCTTCCGTTGACAAAAACTACGCTTGCATGCCTTGCTTGCAGTGTCGGTATTAATTCATTGCATGTACCATATTAAACGCACTACAAGAAAGAAATATGGTTTAGAAACTCTTTTTGTTGCTTGTGTCATGTCTCGAAAACATTTGTTATTAATGCTTTAATGATATTTGGTATGTAATTACAATAACTAGCACCAAATATAAACGAAACATTGGAAAGTATAGTAAAAGCGGTATATCAAGGTCCTTTAAGAAAAATTATAGTTTCGTGCACGGCAAGCAATCGAACACACGAATGGTACGAAATGACACAGTGAACCTTAGCATAGAGCACCGAAAATACAACCCACACTGACGGAACACACACAACCATGTTTACTGACGGAATGAGCAGAAGTTTGAATATTACACTTTATTATCCTATTATTTTTTTGTCTATTTAGCTTATATTCACCACGGTTTGTTCCGTATTGATGATAAAAGTAGGATTAATAACATTAAGAATTCTGCTGTTTATTTCCTTGCATATGAGTAGTCTATGAAAAAGAAACAAATACGTGGGTAAATTTACATATTTTTAGCCCTTTACAACGAAATGATTTGAATCTTTAAATCTTCATTTATTGAGCGTACGGAAAAAGATTGGAGCAAATTGCCGTCGTTCTCAGTGCTTCCATCAAATTATTATGTGGGTGACTTTAAGCAAAGGTAGGGCTTTAGGAAGTGGAAGACGAGCAACCGGCCATCTAAGTGACTACTACCCATAGACATCAGCAACAAGCATTTGCGAATTCCAGATGCATTAAATAGACCGAGGATGGGATAGATATAAAAAGGAACATCCCCTTACCCACCAAATTCTCTTTCCATTTCATCCTTTCATTATTAGGAAAGGGTGGGAAAGGGAACAGAACTAAAACTAAGTCTCCGGCACCTCACTCATCAGACGAAACGGAGAGAATTTCTACTTCACGCCTGTCTACTGTGAGGTCGTGGTATTTCACCGGTCGAGCGGGCCATTCGTGTAACAGATGTTGTTGCGGACTCTACCACTGTTAGAATATAACTGTATCATCTTTCGACCATACCACCACCAAGAGCTAGTTTATTAATTATAAACACGCCACTTATTGGGTCTTACAACACCTTATTACTTAGATTAGGGTTTCTTTCTTACTGGTACAGACCAATGGTTGAAACGTAATTAATATCTATGAAAGACCATTTAACTTCTTTGAAGAAAATCAAAAATTTGAAAACGGCATAAGAAAATTTGCGTATAGGTAAGTTTAATTTAATAATCATAGTTTTATCTCTACAACTCTTGTGCTAAGTCTTCTATTGTGCTCGACATTTCCGGTTAACTTTGAAAACATATAAATAAAAATCGTGAGTAGAAAAGTCATAAATCTTTAACTAAAATGTTTAAATTAAAGAAACAGTAGACGCCTATTTGTACATAAAAAAATCATACCACTTATTCATGAAATCAGGTTAATAGCGTTTCTTTCTGCTATTTTCAACACGCTCTGTTTAACGAACAAAAGGTTGTTGATTGGTCTAATAACTATTATGTTTTTAACTAATGGTTATCAATTAACAATAAATCAAATATATTCAACCAACTCTTTCTCTGTATTAGACAAATATAAAGACGTATTAGTTTATATTACAAATTATAGTACCCATAAGAGGACCAATATATATTAAAGCCGCTCTCTAAAACTCATTAGAAAGCGTGCGAACTATTGGGAGGCTAAGATTTTAACAGCTAAACATCTATATGACTCAGACGTGAAAAAAATGCTTCACCGATTATTTTTCAAGTTCTTTTTAAACATACGAAAACTTCATTAGTTCAAGGATTTGAGGTGGAAGATATTAGTTTACGGATTGAATCCTTAGTTGATCCTTTCCATCATTTTGTCTTTACGTAAGAATATATATAGGTAACGATCACACATACCAATGAATTTACATAAATTTATAGTTGCATTTAAAAGTTAAGGAGTGAAATGGACTATCCATTTCACTCCTTAACTAGAACTATTCTAGTCCACATTTTTTTTTAATGGAAGAAGCTTATAAATGAGCAAATAGAGAAAAAAAAATATTTCTTAAATTAATCATTTACATCTTTATAAGATAGAAAAAAATATAAATAGGCTTAAATATAGTCAAATATTTTTTCAAAGTAAAATTTAAAACATCGAATAAATTGTTTTTTCGTATTCCACGCGATGTGATAGTATGAAAAAAATGGTGTAAGATGATGAGAAGGGATAATGTATCTCCATTATTGTTTGTATTTTGTTGTGAAGATCACTTTAAAGTAAGTATGCTATATGTATGTACAGCTTAGCGTGAATTAGCTATTAAGCAGTAGAAGATTCGGTCTTAAACTAACCTAACCTAGTTTTCAAAAGTTCATTAAAATTTCTCTACAGAGCTTGCTTATTCCTATTGCGGTTTTACGAAATTTTGATGGTCGATGATTTATTTTAGGTTAAGAAAGATACAGTTAATTATATTGAATATAACATAGTGAAACAGAAAGGAGAAAAATGTAATCTACGGTTAAAGAAATGAATTATTCCCAATATATCAGGTCCTTACATATGAAATTAGCGTTTTGTCGTACTGACCACTTTATCTGGAATATCTCCTCTTTGGTTAAGAATTTCACAGTCAAATTTATAAATTCATTTAGCTGGTACACTTGAGTTTTGAAAACAGCCATTCATTTGTTTTTTTCCTCATTATTTTTTTCTTTGGCGTCTCTTATTACCGCACAATGGAAAACATGAAATATCGGTATATTTACGAGTACGAGTTCTGCCGTGGTACCAATGCTGCAGAAACAGCTGGAAGGATTAATGATGTGTACAGCGCTGGTGTCGCAAAAGAAAGCACGGTACGTTTTTGGTCCGGCCTTCAGAACCAACCCTTGGACGGCCGGAGACCAAAGTGGAAAATGAAGAATTAAAGGCTATTGTGGAAGCGGATCCATCACAAAGCACTTCAGAGAGAGCTGCAGGCTTCGGGGTAAGTGATAAAACTGTATTAATCCACTTGAAGCAAATCGGGAAAATTTTAAACAACTTTTCTCACAAACACTGCTAACACTGTATGAATATCGACGCCAATAAATCCAACGACGGGACCGTTGACGTAACATTTCGTTTCGACCAATGATGACGCGTTCTGAAGTTTGAATCTCCCTCCCTTATTTTTCACTTTCTATATGATATTTTCTGGGTTTAAATAATAAGTAAATTAAAAAAAAAAAACCTTTTAAGTATAATGTAAAGACAATAAAGAATCTAGAAAAAAATATTTGAGAAAAATTTAAATTTTTTGCATATTCCCTATTGTTTGGGTGCTTTTTAACGACCAACGCTTCCTATATACATTCGTAAATATCATTCGTAAATCATCGCAACAAGCAAATGAGCTGCAGATGCGTAACCTTTTTAGTTTCGGTTGACTAATTATAAAATAGGTACCATGCTTCTAGGAGAAAGGCAGGGTTATTGGAAAGGCTGGGTTAATGGAACAGATGCATTGCCTACCTTAATTTAGGATAGAAGAAAGAAGAGACGGGGAAAGAAATCAGAGAGAGGATTAGGGTTGGTGCTCCGTATCATCAGAAGAAAAGCAGTAACATAAAATACTTCCACTTCACGCCTGTCCTCTATACCGTCGCGGCATTCAAGCCGGGGTGTTCCTGCAAACACTTCTGCTAATGCGGATTCTACCACTGTTATAAGTCATAAATCGTCGTCAGTTTGTTGTCTCCTACCAAGTGGTTGGTAGGAGACATACAAACACAGAGAGTGATATGCTTCCTCAAATATATATCTATTAGGATTATATATCCACGAGAGCTGCATAAAAAATAATAGTAAGTTAAAATATTTACATTTAAAAAATATCAGATGAATAATAATGGCGTCTCTTAACTATCATTGAAAGTTAACATAAAGTTGAAAAAAGACACCGGCTCTAGATTTAAAAAAAAAAACTTGATATGGCTCCTAAGAAAGCGTATAAAAATAAATTTAAGAAAGACAATAAAACGCAACACGTAACGTGCGAGCGTGGCTGCCGGCTGCGAACGATGTTGCGCCGGCGCTTACCAAGACCACCAGCTGATAGAAAGTCGAAGTCGAACAGAACCGTTCAGTTGTTGACAACACACCGACCGTGTCGGACGTCAATTTGATGCAAATGTTACCGAACGCACGCGGGAAATAGTTGCGTCCGATAGCCGCGTGAAAATATAAAATTAAATAAATTTTATCAATATAAATAATTGAAATAAAAATACATCGTGGAGACTAGAAAAATGGGTGTCAGTGCAAAAATTACAGTACTTCTTTTCACATTGTCCGTGGCTTTTTCTATCCCAGTCGGTGATCACAGCAGAGCTTTCAGCATTAAAGGTAAAAACTAGTCATTAAAAAAAATCAATAAGCCCGTCTGACTGCAAATAATGAATACAAATCGAATGGACACCTCACACTTCAAAATCGGTCAACCCGTTTAGGCTACAGAAAATCACCAAACGAATATAAATACTCATACATGTCCTCGAAAAAATTTATCCGTCTGTCAGTTGGGCAAATTATAATACAATTTGGATCACGCATCAAATCAATTTATTTTATGCGAGCTATTAACCAAACCACCGAACGATGATAACTTAAATTTTGTTTACTATTTCTTATTTCATTTTTTTTTTCTTTTCTATATATATAATTTTTGTATAATGTGTCATGAATCGTGCTGTGGATCTGTGTTGTCCGAAAAATAAATCTATTTTATTATTATTATTATTTTTTATCTGAAAAAAATAACAATAAAAATAGCAAAAGTGACAAGAAATTCAGCCAATTTGTGGTCTAGCAAATAAAGAAAAAGAAGGTTGTTCAATTTAGTTTGTAGATGGAGTTGCAAAAACGAGGAATTACTATGCATGTAATTTCGGTGCCGCCAAATTTTCTGTACAGCGCGATTGACAATGACCTACTGTAAGCAATAATACGACACGGTCTATCAAATCGACAGAAATATTATTTCGATAGAAAATAAAATGTTTTGTAATAGTGCAATGCAGAACATCACAACAGAAGCCGTGCTAGGAATCACTAATGATGCTTTGAAAACGTTTCGTAATTTTTTACTTACAAGTTTTTTTAGGACACATTACGGCAAACCTTGAATAATATGTGCAGTACACTTAAACTTTCATTTCCATTGTTCTTTCAACAGGAATGGGTAGACAGAGATAGGAATTGCCAGTTGCCTTTGCGGCTCAAATCTTAGCAAATATTTTATATTCATATTATAATTTTACACTAAAATTGTACAATTAGAAACTAATGACATAATGGTATATTTCTTTATTGGAATACCTTAATTTATTGTCATGTGTATTACCAATAAGAAAAAGTTCAGAAAATAAAAGATTTTCATCAAAAGATTTTTATCCCTAAATTTAATAAATTAAAATAAAAATCTTATCTTCGTATTTAAAATTAATAGTTAACATTTAGTAATCACTGCCAGGATGCTGATTATTTGTATAAAATCATTTATATTTTATAATCTACAAACGCATTATGTAGTTAGTCCCAGCGCTGAAATTACAAATAAAATAATAGATTCCATAAACATTTCCATAATTCAGAAGTAAATTATTTAATTGCTGCAACCTCCAAACGCAAACAATGTAAACTGAGCGAGTCTTTTAATTCGTAATGCTGAGTACTGGATGTTTTCAACTTCATTGTCTAAGTGTCGCCGCGCCGCGGGTCGGAAACGTTCACTTCCGAGGAACATTGATTGTGTAATTCACACGACACACTTTATGGGTCAGAGCTTTTGTTCAAGAGCTTAATAATTCCTTCGACGTCGTAATTACTTCAAAATATCACAACAATATGCTAAGAGATTCAAAGATACAGACCCACTTCCTGATTGTGTAAGTTTGGTTCTATCAACTTTGTATAAATTCAATAGCCCTTCGAAATTAATTTGCTGGAAATACATTTTTTTTGTACCAAAAAGTGGCAAACGAGCAAGTGGTCACCTAAGTGACTGCTACCCATAGGCATCTGCAACAAGCATTTGCGAGTTGCAGATGCGTTGCCTACCTTTAATAGACAGAGGAGGGGATAGACAGAAAAATTGACATTTCCTTCTCTTATCCATCCCCCACTCCGTCGAATACTCTTTCCCTTCCCACCCTTTCCTGCGTATGTTTATCTAATAGGTACTTTAACGGCACCTTTTTTAGCTTGTCCGTGTTACGCACATAAGTCTATATGTAGCAGGATTATTCTTTCCCTGACTCCTTACACTGTTATATAGATTTTTAAAAAGAATATTTTCAAAATCGGTAATCCGTAATCTCTGCCTACCACTCCGGGTCACGGTGTGAGATATGTTGTTGATGTATTTTAATTATTTTTACTTTGACACAATAAGACACAAGGAATAATCTTGGTGCGTTCTGTAAACACGTGACATTATCTGCTGAAATATAATTTCAGGTGAAATTAAATAAATGAATTAACTGAACTTAGAAAATCATATACATAATATATTGAAAAAAAATTCCATTAAAGGCATACACAAAACAAATTATAATAAAAGTATAAAACAATATTTCAATCCATCTAATTCTAATTAATATTCTCATTTAAACTTTATTTAATAATTAATAATAATAATAAAAGAACAGAAAATTTATTTAGTGATCTCATTATATAAACCAACTTGAACTCCCACCGCGCCTGATGTAATGCATGAGCAAAAAGAAGGGGCAAATGTTTCGATGCAGTGTCACTGACACGGGGCAATGGCTTCACAATGCGAAGATGATAATGGAGATGGGATGTACTAGGTAAATTGCGTACTTAGTATTTCGAGTACGAGTATTTGCAAATACGCATTCCAAATACTAGTTGCTAAAATTATTTAGGAGTATTGATTTTATGTGGTAGTGGACGACGAAAAAAAAAAACGATTCCTCTGTCGTTGCGAATGACAAAAAAAAAATACTTCTAAATAAATAATCGATACGTCTTCGTTTGGTTTTATGATACTCAGTATTTACGAGAATGTACCTGTTCCAGTATATACGTCCCACTTCTACATAGCATGCAGCATTTACGTTGTTACGTTTTATAAAAACATGAAGAAGTCCAACGATTTGCGATTCTATAAATTTATAATTCCTTGACATTGATATTTTATTCAAAATTAAAAACATTAAGATTACGCTTTCTGTCACGTTTAGTTTAAAGTATTTATATAATATTTCTAGAACATCCATGGTCATCGAAGATTCAAAACACCTTACTCAAATGTCAGGAATAAATTCTTAAAAAAAACAATGTATCATTAATATTAACGAAAAATATTAATTAATGTCAAACATTAGAAAACACCAAAATTCCCTTTTTTAAATAAGGACAGAATTATGAAACGTTACTTAAATGTTTATTGACCTTTACGACGCATAAAGCTGTGCACTTAGTCACGATTTGTCTTATCGACTTTTCGTCAATATAGGATTTAATTTATGGCAGGCTATTTACAAAATGCCGCGACAGTTAAAATTTAAATAATGTTTCACTTCGAGCGAATTATCAAAGCCTTAACTCTAAGTAAGTGTATGTATCTTCAAATGTAAGCTTCAAATCGACCATGTACATAAATAAACTCATTGCCCCATATTGATATATCCCAATGACTTTTTTACTATTCAATTCTTCCGTTGCCCCATACAGTTAGTTCATGTATTATTTGCGAAATGATTTTGATTTCTCGTGTACCGTCGTTAGTTAATACTACTGATTAGAAGCCAGTGTTATTTTTAGTTATATCAATTATGTTATTTTCCGTAAAATTATCTTTATTCTTTATTACACATCCGTACATGGACTGACTGTGTTAGTACATTTACATTTAATTTGTTGATCTGTACATTTACATTTAATTTGTTAATCTGTACATTTACATTTAATTTGTTGATCAAACCAAAATGCACCGCAGATTATAATAATCCCAACTGACACAAAAAAAATAGAAGTAGTCATATAAGAAACTACATAGTAACATCTCATTTGTTTTGTACTAAATCAAAATCAGTTGTGATAATTTTATTTCTGTTAAGAAGTGCGGGATGTGTTTACTGAAAAATTCTCGATTTATTTTTACGTTGAGTGTAAATTTGATCTACCTGAGTCGTGCATTCTCTCCGGTTCGTTAGCCTGGAGAAGTCGAGTTTCGAACGCACTGACGCACCATTATTGACAATATACTGTGGCATTTACGACTTTTTTTGTTAAGGAAAGGACCCTCGGTGTGCGGACGATAAAAATTTTGCTCGCCGCAGTTTTACGTCTTGAATTTTATTTTTTGTTCAAATTTTCCCATTCGACCACTTTCAATGATATATTTAAGTGTTCTCGTGGTGTAGTATAAAAAGTGAAAAGATTTTTAGGCTTTACGGAAA
>DWLR01004534.1:0-11962 GCA_018246295.1 Papilio alexanor hazarajatica | reverse complement strand
TTTTCTGTATATTTTGATTTCTTTATTACTATTTTATGACTTGTTAAATGGAATATAAAATTAAATAAGTAATTTATTATTTTTAATACGTAATTTATTATTTTAAAAGTAATTAACCCCTCTACACTAACACTTTTGTTATTTTATTACAATTAGCCCATAGCTTTAATACTTTTTCTTTTCACATTGAGTGGATAATTTTGATTATAAAACATTACAATTACAAAGTGATATATTAAACTTTTAAAAAAATTAAAGCTTTGACTTAATTTCGACATTACCATGTTTCTGACATTAACAAATAAAACCTTATTGTTTGAACTATTACGTATAAAATATTGTGAATTTAGTTGAAAAATGTAAATTTAATTTTGGTTGTTCATAGGAACAAAATATGTTCCTATGAACAACCTGTTAATGAGTTCAAAATGGGATTCAAATGATCCTACAAATTCTGAATAATATAGTTAACAATATACATAATTATTAATATACATAGTTAACAAATTTGACACCAAAACTTAACTGGCAGTGTAATTTACTCGTATCATGGATGGCCGATAAAGCCGAAAGTTTCTTGAAAGACGGCCACGTATAGAACGATGTAGCGTAAGTGTATCTCCCACAAGATGGTCCGACAATCTAGTCGAGATTATCATACTCCTATATATATATATATATATATATATTCGCAAAGATGTATGAGAAAAATTATAAATTAATAGGCTACACCGACGACCAGTATTCACAAATATACGCCTCAGCAAAAGAAAAGGATATATAGTAATATCCTTTTCGTTTGCGTTACACTACAATGTGCATAAATTACGTACGTGGCACGTTCATTTTTGGTCCATAATTTATAATTTGTGTAATATTTTTTTGAGATTTATGTATTGTTTTCAATGCTTTTTGTTTCTTTTTACTTACAAATTAATCGAAGTCATTACTTTAAGTGTTTTGTAAGCACTTGAAATAATGCCTTCTTAATGTAAAAACAAAGTTCGAGTGTTATGTGATGTCTATAAGATATTGCGCAATATAATAACCTTCTGCTCTTTGTTTCAGGTAAGTTCATTAAGTAAATGTCCGCTGAAGCCGCTGCGGTGAGAACTCCACCCAACTTCCTTGTTATCGTGTAACTTTTATACATTTAATGCTTCACAAATAGCTTTTGTATATTAAGTTGCCTTTAGTTATTTATTATTAAGATATGAGGTGCTGTTATTATCTCCTTTATCATGTCAACGATCTGCCCCAACTATGCTAACAGAGTGTTACAACACTCCAATGTGTTGCACCACTTCAATATGTTATACCATTTCAATGATAAGTTCCAAGGTATTTCGACGTTTTCATATTCGATTTGGCATTCCTCAAATCAATTGTATTTTAAAAACATAAGTTTATCAGTGATGTAATATCGTGACTTAATATCAGCATCATAATACTGTCATAAAAAAATAGTGCAGTCAGGCACAGATATAGTGATGACAAGTGATGGACATGATATAAATAGCAGAATTGGGGGCCAACTTGAACGCCATCTGCCATTTCATTTGAATTGAATTGTAGTTTTGACTTGTCACTTCTGCTAACCAAAATGTTATTATAAAACTCCGTAACCTACGTCGAGTAGAATTATGCAAGTATATATTGAAAACATATGTTATTAATAAAATAATTTACAATTAAATTACATATTAAATTTAAATTAATGCTCTATTTATCTCTTGGAAGCACTTTCGAAATGTCCTCTTGTGTGGCAAGTTGTGACGTCACCGGTATTCCGTACGTGAATTCCGAAGTCGCCGTCTCAGAGTTTGCTTTGTTGACTAGGACTGAATGCGAAAGTGAGCAAATGAAAATGCGCCGAACTCTCCTCAATGTAACAGGCAAACAACTTCAAATATTTATTTTGACACTGTAGTTAAATATCTTTTTATCCGTATTTTATTTCTAAACTACAATTCATGTATAATTTATGACATTGAATGTTTTAGTACGTTTAATGAAGTGTCACCTTATAGAAGAATGTGTAGTGATGAAAATTGTGTTACATGAAATACTATTTGCTACGTGGCAAATAAAGTAATTTAAGATATTTAAACAAGTTATTAACACCGTCACCGTCTGATTGAGGTCGTTTTTTAATACTAACATGGCATTGCATTTGTTTTTTTTTTTACTATGAATTTGTTACTATTCGACTTATCGATCAATAAACAATAGCCGCTCTCAACTTAACATAAGTGAAATTGAGTCCGCGGTATTGGCGCGGTATTTGCGCGGTATTGGCGCGGTATTGGCGCGGTATTGGCGTGGTATTGGCGTGGTTTTGGCGCGGTATTGACCTCCTTTCGTAGTAAATATCGTAGAAGCATTTGTATTACCACACCCAACGCGATTTTCATCGAATGCGTATTTGCACTGATATTCAATATAAGAACTTTGTCGTAAGAGGTGAGGCGTGTGCCTTTGGTATGACAAAACTGAAAAAATGAAAACATTTAAAAAACATCTTTACACTTTAATACTATTTGTTAGATGTAGATATGGCTATATATTTTTAGTTTTGTTTATTTACAGACTATAATTTCTCCTTAAAATTTAACAAAGCTGGGCTCTGAAGTTTTTTTAATAGTTAAATTCTATACATATATGATTCTTATTAGAATTTATTATAAACTAAGAGCGGAAGCAGATGTTGCACGAATGCACATTCCATTTGGAGCAGGGAACTGAAAACATCATAAAGGTGTTTTCAGTTCCCTGTAGATTATTGTACTTCTCCGTATCGTTTGAAGAGTGATGTGCCACAGGCTACATTCCCCTACTACTTTTTCAACCTATCCTTCTTGTTACATTCTTTTCCATTGTTTTACATTTTACGTTTAATTTCAAAGTATTTGCTTGTTGTTAAAATTAGTATTTTTTTTAACTGACTTAAAATAAAAGGAAAAGGTTCTCATCCGGTTGCATTTTTATATTTGTTTTCATTTTTTGTTGAACTAACCTCAGAACTTCGCCATTTACGAACCGAATTAAATAAAAATGTTGGATAGAGGATACTTGCAAGTGGGTAGTGGTAAGCATCCTTCCCCGTTAGTGTTCTAAAGTTGACTATCTAATTAAAAATGTACATATTTTATTGAACCAAAGCCAGTAAACAAAATATAAGTAAAACCAAAATTTAAATATACATATAATAGTTACTTTTTCAGGTAAATAATCCAATTAATATCTATGCTTAATTATTTTCAGCTTAAAGTTAGCTAGAATTTAAGATACTATAGCGTTAAAAGAGTCAACTTGAGGTGTTGTGATTCATTGAAAGCTGTAAATATTAAGATATTTGTTGTATATTCATAAAATAGTCAAAAAAGAGAAGCGGATTTTTCTTATAACCGAAATTCATTGATAAAGCGGGAAGAATCACGTACAGGAGTTGTACATTAATCGAAGTTGATTAACAAAATAGTTTTTTTTTTCTCAATGGACAAGTCAATAAAGATTCTTGTTGAGGGTAACAAGGTTTCTACATCGAATACAATTAATAGCTGCCTCGACCAGAACCTTCTTCTTGTAAATTAATTAATTACGTTGTTTATTCTTTATAAGCCACTTTATATTTATTTTGTTTTTTCTTCGTCGCTACTACTAAATATACTGAAAACTTACATATTGGCAGACTTAAAACAAGCTCTGCTTGGATTTAATGGACTTGTATGTTGTAGCGTAGCTATAAGTACATTTTAAATGAAACTAGGGGTTTCCTCCGTTTGTTTTTTATTTTACTACTTACTTTTCTGTAAATTAAATTCATATATGTGTGTGTATGTGTGTGTGTGTGTGTGTGAGAGAGAGAGAGAGTGTAGATAACATGTGTGAAAAAGTTATCATTGTCAATATTTCCATGGCAATTAAATGAAGCTTTTTTCTATTTGTTATACCTTACAAAGGAAATAATTTGGTATACGAATTCGAAGTCGGTTTTGTCAGGGGGCGGGAGGCGCAGGGAGCGCGGTGGTCGACGTGTGTGCCGGCGACGGCGATGTCGAAGTTGATGTGACATATTTATTGTTGTTAACATTAAGTTGTTGTTAAGATTTAGTATATAACAAACTGAGGTTTGCATTGTACACGTTTCGTTATCTTAGAGTGGTCATTAATAGAGCAACACTGCTTACACTGCATCATCATTTGCAGATTAAATCCTTTCACATGGTTTAAGTACATACGAGCGTTTTATTATGTTATTACAATTTTTTAATTGCATTTATACCGTACATATTATACCGTATGTATTAACATGGCATTTCTCAATAGCACAGGGGTGTAATATTTTTAGTTTTTAATGTTTAGATAGTGATATATATATATATAAATGAATAAATATACTTTTTAATCGATCGTAGTGTGTTATCAGTACCAGAGTGGCAAATCTGAATAAAAAAATAACAATAAATATTTAATAACGAGTAAGTTACAATTAATTTTCCATCCATAGTAACTTAACTTGAAACTATGTCAAGAGACATACAATATCCAACCACTGCTATTTGACTATGTTTCCGGCTCAACAAATTCTAAACTTGGGTGCGAAGTTTATGTTTAATTTCTGCAAACTTGTCTGTTAATTTTCTAATCAATATTTGTAGATACAAACTAGATAGTGATATTTATTGTTATTAAAATAATTTTACGTCTTTTTTATTGATTTTAATAACCATTACTGCAATTACTTTTAAGCCGTACATTTGAAGGAAAAGTAATAAGAAATTGAGGTCACAATAGTCGTTTGGATCGTCTGCTTTTAAATTAGGCATCAATCGCCTTGGACGATAAAATATAACTATGATAAGATCAGTAACAATATTATTATTTCTTATATTTACGAATATTTCATATTTAAATTTATTTATATTTGAATATTACACACTGGATATAAAGTACTTTAACAAATTTTCGAATTTCCAAAGTTTCGAGCACTTCGCTGCGCTCATCGGTCATCGATCACGGGGGATCTAAGGCGTTTGACCACACTTCCTGGAGGTCTGCAGTGTGTTATCATATCCTAAATAACCACCGTCATTATATAAGATTTGAACATCCACAATTCCTCTCAAAATAATACCGTTTCTTATCAAGGATGATTCGCGAGGCTTTTGAAATTTAAAGGAATTAAAAAAATCCTAATTTCAGTAAACGAGATCTCCAGGCTAGGCTCAATCATCTGTTTGGGATGCATGATTAATAAAATTTAATCACAAACCAATCATAAACCGCAAGATCCCAAGAAAGCATAAGAAGGATAGTGAAAATAATAATATAAAAATAAAATGATAATTTAAAAAGAAGGGTATTTCGCGGGCAACTTTAACCTCAGGATCTCAAATACCAGAGATATTTCACATCGGTATTTTTATCCCATCGTAAACATGAGTACTGCAAAGTGCTTGAAATATTGGAAACAAAAAAGAATAAACGTGACATAATCCGCAAAAGTAGTTCAATATACATAGCAAACAAAATTGTCAAAAGGATTCTAACTCGCTCTACAAAGGTCTACGAAAGCGCTACGATCTACTGTAGAGACAACATTTAACCATATGATGCGGGTTGCTTGGCTTCAACCCATTTAACTTTCTCAGTACATTATTACGTGACTGGGTCTCAGGCTCAAACTTCTAAACATTGTCTCTCTATACATTAATCCAGTCACTGGTTGTGGTTCTTACTACGTAGTGCATACAAAAAGTAGTATACATATTTGGAGATATGATTATTATTAATAAAACATTTTTATATAGCTTCTAAGATACTATGTAAAGTAAATAATTTAATTACGAACTTGTTTAGTTTCGTTTCGTGATTTCTTAAAATTTACACTTAAAGACTTAAAACATTTAAAACATTATTTTGAATGGTTTTCACGCGCTGTTATAATAATTTAAGTGGCAATTATTTCTGTATTTACTCTAACTCTTAATCGGTATACCTTGAGAATCCAAATTTCTTCTGATCTTTACAATATGTGGCAGTCTCTCACTTAATTTTTAAGGCAATTAACAATGGGATCTTGACTTATATTCATAAATTTATTACGTTTGTGACTGACTCATCGTAACTTATAAATCCTATTCTAGTGTTGAATTAACATGTACGTATCTTATGAATATGCATTTAAATAAACCAACTGCATTTGCAAGCTGCGAGAAAATCATGAATTTCTGGTTTGCCTTCAGATTTTGGCACAAGTTATTGCTGACAAATGGGGAAACTTTTCTATAATTAGTTCAGTTCAGTCAATGTATCAGTTTAGACGGTTTCCTCGGTGTGACACTGGTTATTTTGTTATAATTACATTTACACGATAAAAATAATATAAACTATATTGTCAGTCATGTACAATGGTAAACAGATATTACGGTTTTTTACCACATTAAAACGGATATAACACACACTCATCTATAACAGATACATACATTGACCGATACTGAAGCAACGTATAATGAAACTTTTTTCTATTTCTTATTTCTAAAAAAGGAAATAATTTTACAAATTTTATGTCAGTAATATAATATATTTATCAAAAAATGTTTAAATATTATTATAAATAAAATATTGTTATTATATACTTAGGACTTATATATGCATGCTTTATATGCATTTACATGTGTTTTTATGAAATAACCTTCAGATTTTAACAACAATTAAAAATTATTTTTTAAATAAAAAGTATTTTAAGATTTGTATATGCTCTTTGTTTTGAAAGGAACTTTGGTTTTGTCAAAACATATTGTACCGAAAACTTTCTGTAATGGAAAGAAACAATGCCTGAATCATGCAAAAGTCTTTGCAACAGTGGTTCCAGCGTAATAGTGCACCCGTGAGCAAACGTTGTTTTTCAATGCTGCTGTGTCTTATTGTTCAAAGAACTCCTCTTTGTTACTCTTTGCACATAAGATAATTTAAAAAAGTTTCATTTCGTCATGGAAAATTTTTCATATTTTCTGTTATATTTTATCAAATCATGTAAATTAAATTACTAAAAATATTTATAACAGAATTTATAAAGCAAATTTTAAGGTTTACGAACCACTTTACCAATCTATCCTATCCTTCACTCCCAGAGTTGTAAAGGAGAATTATAATTGCAATATTAAATTATATAAATAAAATGTTATTCTTAGATATAATAGCTTTATAATGGTTAAAGTATATAGATATTGATTCTGAGTCAAAGGCAATGGAAGCAACTATAAATATATTTAGAATGTATCTGTTTTAATTGGATAATACGAAATACAAATCAAATTACGCGCTTTGTGGTTTTTTAATAATATTTTATAATATTTAATAGTCTTAAGTGATGTTATGAGCATACTAGTAAATTTATATTGCAGTCGCGTTGAAAACTTCTCTTATATTTTTTCATTTCTGAAGCGGTAATGATGACAGAATATATTGAAATATACATTAATAACTTTATGTATTTTCAATGTAAATCCTATGATTTTGTGTAGAACAATGTTTCCCATTCTGTATATATGTTAATGTTTTATTTATTGTGAATTTTAAATCCAAATATTCGGTTGTTTTACACCTAAAAGATGTTATGGCTGGTACACAGTAAATCTCAATATGAAATTGATAAAATTCACTAACAGAAAATATTGTTGTGTTCATTGTTTTAACTTTTGAAAATTGATTTGTGTTTGTGTTTTATCTTAAACTGCCTTTCATTTTTAACCTTCATACGTTAAACAGTTCATGTTAGACAGCTATTTGTTTTATGACTCGCCTTATCGTGATATCACTAGTTTTGGCGGCAAGCCAACATTCTTTAGATTAGAAACTGTACTAATCTAGTGTAATACCAGCATGTTTATTCTAACCGGAGAGTACGACATGATGACTTTTAAAAGCAGCTTTAGCGATTTACAGCACTATTTAGTGAAAAACAAAATGGTTGTACTTTTTGTACGTAAATTATGCGTAGTAATAGTATTTTATAAGAACTCTAAAGTTCTATGCTAAATATACAACAATTCAATCAATTTCTTCTATGTCCTTAAGACCTAAGCTTAATTAGATCATTTGCTTAACTTTTTACTGAAGATGGAAAATGAAAATGATGAAAGAAACAAAAGGGATGGTTTGCCATTTACATTTACCCAAATTGATTTGAAAGCATATTATGAGTAATGTCTCCTTAATTATAATTAGACGATATGTATCTCTCATCCAACTCGTTTATAAATCAAAAATGGAAATCGCTGACATATTTTGATTGCTCCTTAAACTTTTACAAGACTATAAGACCGAAGTCAAGAACGTCTCGTCAAAACCTTTTGAAGAAAATTTAATGGTCTTTAAGACTGAATGCTGTTTAGAAAGCTTTAATAAACTTGACGTAAATAAAATAAATAAAATAAATTGCTTGTTCGTGATGAAAATTTCTAACGAAGTTTTTAATTGTATTTTACGTTAATGCTAATTTAATTTTAACGTATTTTAATATTATTTTAGCAAAAAATGTATCGATTGCTAGTTATTTAAATTTACTAATGTTAGAAGTATACAGAAGTATGAATCTGTCTAATAGATCTCGATGTTTCTAAGTTTATTCATTCATTTTAATTATTTAACAGTTAATATGTCTTGATATTTATGTGAAATATATTAAGCTTTACTCAGCCTACTAAATGCCTACAATCTACGTCAAAAGCAATTTAGGTCTGTATCGGATCCACAGTGCTTTGTGGCCAAGTTGGGAGCTATCGACCCGAAGTGTTATCACAATAGATACATATTGATACACTATTCAAGCACATGACAAGATTGCATTTCTATTTATGTAATATAGTATCATGTTTTTTTTTCTTCGACTGCCAATTTCCACCGAAGGCTCTGTACGTATTGCATCTAGATTATTTTTTACAATGAATGAAATAGTGCTTGGCCATGATCCCACCTGATATTAAGTTAGTTTGAATTTTTGCAAAATTCAACCAACTGGACCACAAGAAAAGATTTCTGTCGTTTCCAGCCGCATTTAAAATAATTAAATGGTTCATTTCATCTTTAATATAAAATGTAATAAAAAATAAGGAAGTCCAAAATTACATTTTAAATTACATTTTAAATTTATGAAAAGAATTATGAACTACTTTTTAATTTACCGGGACTTATCCGCTTAAAGGAAAAGAAAAAAAACTGTAACTTACTGGAAGAACGTTAAATTTAACCGGGCAAGCATTAAGGCACTTTAGCAACTTGGAGTAGAGCCCATTCAGAATGTACTATAGTAGAAAAGAACGTTTTCTTGTTTGCTGTTTGGTATTTTTAAATTAATTTTATTACAGGAATTTTAACTTTAAAATTTATATTATTATTAAAATTATAAAAACTCATAGCTTATCTTTCTTTCAATCTAGGTTATCTCCATCGCTGATATCAACAAAGTTATTGTATTTAAAGTTCATTTTAAATTTAATATTTAGCGCGAGATAATATAGTAATAAGATTAATGATAATTTGCTTGCGAAAATTTGGTTAAAATTCGACCTGAAAAATATATTACGACCTTTGTAAGGGCTGCACTGGTAAAGTGCTTTGATTTCACAGAATATTGCGTTTGTTCGGTCTGATAAGTGATGTGCCGGAGGGCAACCTCCGTCTCCTTCTCCATCCCTTTCTCTTTCCCTTTCTTTCTTATCCCTTGGCCACCATAAAAGCTCTTAAGATATTTGCAACTCATCTATTATGTTGCTACTTCCCATGGTTTTCCACTTAACATTCGTGAGCCGTTTCTTCCGATAGAGATACAGATTTTGTGATTTAGTTGTGATTCACGTCAGCCTGTGATCGTCCACTGCTGGACTTAGGCCTCCATTGATCGCATCATTCAGGGCGCATGTACCACAATCGCCACGCTTGGCAGGTGGGTTGACGATTGGAATATGTTCCACCATACTAAGAAGAAGATGCTGCTGCGCTGCTGGTGGTCTTTACATCCAGACTTAAGACAAAAAGACATGTTCATACACACCTTAACACTGCCCTAACTGATCAGTCAGCCAGCCAGCCAATTGTGATCATGTGCTCATATTCATTCATATTCTTTATACCAGCAAAAAGTGCGATTACACTCAGGAATAAAATACATACCATCACCAAACAAAAAAATAAAACGTATGTTGTAAAAAAAACAATTTATTTTCGCTTCTCCATTCAGGGTTAATCGGGAACATTTATCCGTTAATTAATTTCCGATAAGAGCTCTTAATTGCACTCATTTCTATTGAGATCCAATTAATTAAGTATTTATGACATCACGTCATTGGCAGTATTGTATAATTAATTTTAATTTGATAAATAAATCTGTGAAGTAGACATGTTTTGCAGGTTGGTAGGTTGGTCAAAAATATAATTTTAATATTGAATTATTATGGTATTTGAATCGTGAGAAGTAGAACATACTTGTAAAGAAAAATATCCGAACGGTCAGTTGTTTGTAGTTGTCGTATCTCCATCGGTCCTTTAAAATTAAAATTTACCATAGATTCCTTTATAGAAATTTGGTTTTCCTTGGAAAATATGGAATAAGAAACTTGACATGAGAAAAAATCTTATACAACCAACTGTGTTCTGAATCTGCCATATATTTAGTTGATATTACATATATTCACACGAGACAGCAATTTTACTGCTTCTTTATTTTTAATTATATATGTCAAACAAATATGCAAACTATTTTCATTCAAAGTACACATACACAATATACGCATAAAAAGCAATATTTGTATGTTTATCCTCTATGCGTTCCAACACCAATCAGATTGTGATAAAACTATGGTATGATATTCTGAGGCAGGATACGCTGTATTTTCGTCTTAAATGCTATAAATTAGAAAAGGAAAAATCGAAATTTTTAGAAAAGTTTAACTATCCCGGCGATATATTGTCATCTCGTATAGCGGAATGTGAAAGTCAAACCAAACAAGAGTGATTAAAAACATTTTTGAATAAAACTCAGAGCGGGCCTGGAGAATGTTTTGAATATTTTTGGCCTTTAAAAAGTTTCATCAACTGCTATGTATACTGACGCTTGAATGTCTTTGAAATGAATTGGCAGATGTCACTTTTTCGATACGAATTTCTGTCCGTATGTCCTCGTTTTCAATTATTATAAAATTAAAAAGTATTTTTTATCGTCGTTTGGTTTCAGATTCTATCTTAGGTGTGTAGGTATTACACCCAAGATTCTAAAACTAATGACATACGATATTAAGTGGTGGTATTATCTAAGAATGCCTTGCATTAGGTAATTTATAGTCAGTATGTATGCAATGAAGTGAATGTCTCAAGGAAACCCTGAAAACTAAGATTCTAACACGCTTTTATTACCTTCGTCCTGTATCTATATATGTTACGGAATCTGGGAACTAGAGTTTAGACAGAAAATGGACATTTCTTTCTCCTATGTCAAATACACTTACCTGTCAAATACTCATCACCACTTACCTGTCAAATACTCTTTTCCTTCACACCCATTTCTCTTTAGAAATGGGTGGGAAAGGAAAGAGGAATAAAATTAGGCCTCCGGTACCTCACTCCCCAGGAGAAATGCAAAAAATTTCTATTTCACGCTTCAAGTCGAGCCGGTCATTTGTATAACAGATGTTGTTGTTACGGAGACTATCACTGTTAAAGAAATATTTATTAAACCTTTTTCATTCTTGCTAATAAATAAAACATGGAATTGTTAATTTTCAATGATATGCGAGTAAGTAATAAAAAAAACAGAAGATTTAATTGCGAACATGAAATGTTAAAAAACAAACGCTTTTGTTTGCTGGCTCTATGTGTGTATGTGAGCAAACGGCCCGCAAGCGCTTTGCCGATAACGAGTCCCTTTGTGATGCGAGATGCACATTGCATTTTCCGTAGCTTT
>DWLR01004533.1:0-11965 GCA_018246295.1 Papilio alexanor hazarajatica | reverse complement strand
TATCTATCTATATATATATATATATATATATATAGATGTTTATTAAAAAAGCTAACTTATGATGCAATAAGGGTGTTATTCTAATAAAACAAGCGTTACAATGCTCTATAAATAGTATCAATATTGTTGATTTGATTTTAATTCAATTGTGTAATATAGTTTCGTCATAAGTGGGTCATTTGGACCACTTTAACTTACCTGCATTAAGTATCAGCTTCTTTTTTAAAGCTTTCTTATTTATTAATAACAAATAATAATTACTTTCTATAAAGCCATTACAGATTTTTATTTTATAATCCATACATATAACAACAACAAAAATGCGCTCATGTGTGTAGTGTGTGTGTGTGTGTGTGTGTGTTACAACTGAGACGGAGCAATGCCTTTAGTCAGAGCTTCAACGACAGTGCCTTTAAATTTTCTTTTTAACAATTTTATAAATTACACTAAAGTATATAAAAGTATTTAATATTAAAGTTTACAAATATTTAAGTATCAGTAAAGTATTTAACTGTATAATTTATTGCTATTTCGGAATCTTAAATTTACAAATGTCAAAAATAATAAATGTACAAGCAATGTGATTCTAACGGCACTGAATGGATAAAATGGATATAAACAACAGTAATGTGTTCCTACCTTAAGTCTTAACATGCGGGGTTTATCAGCCTCGCATAAAAAATATGACCCACTTTTTATTCCAGGTCGTGAATTGATTCTACAAATTTAAATAACAAACAGTGCCTAGGTCATATTTCATGCAGTGGCAAAGGACAAATTTTTTGTTCGCTATAATGCAATCCTCTTATTATTCGTCTAGACAAAACTGCATTTGGTCGAGGTTGTTGAATGTCGGCGATTTTTTAGGTATTGGAAATGATTTACATTTGCAAAAACATTACGTAATCTTACAGAATATAATCTGTTGCATTGTTGCAATCATGAGGGACATCATATAAAAAAATAAACAGACATTAAAAACAATAAACGACTGACCAAACCCAAAACTTTATGAAATAATCTAGATCCTTCAAGAAAACACATAGATTGATATTTCGATTACATTAGTTAATTCTAACTTTTACTAGCTAATTAACGCACGGTAAGATTCTCTACACGCTCGCACATCGACACAGGCTTACGACTAGTTTGCAGTTTTAATAACGAATCACAACAAAAACTAAATAGTAAATAAGAATCGTATAAAATGAATGGTATAGTCAGATTTAAGGAATTTCATATCATAAGACTGGGTTGTGCAATAACAGAATATTTTTGTTTTATTTCGTACCTTTATATAAGTAAGCTTTTATTGTATCGTAAATTATTTGTAACTGTTAAGATTTTTTTATGTACTTAATCAAAATAAATGCAACGTACTGAGATTTGCGGAAGGCGATATTAAGAGTATATTATACATAACTGACGAAATTGTACATACATATATATGTAAGTGGGAAGGACCATGCCAAATTGAAATCTGTTACCTCTGTCTACCTCTTGACTAGGGTCTGCATACGGACAGGTAGTGAGTACGGCTTATTTCTTTATTAATGTACTTAACATGACAATGTATGATATATAAAATTATTTATTATTGTTATTTATTGTTAACGCAGAATGGAAACCGAAATTATTAACATTTAATAATGTAAATACCGTAATGACCTTGTTCATATTTATAATTTTTCGAATACAATATATGAGCCAGAATGTTTAAAAATTGGAAATTCCGTAAGAGCATGACTCCAACGATGAGGAAAGGATTATGAATCAAGGACGTATTTAAATGAGAGCCCAAACGCATGAATTTAAATATTGGTCCGTGTTTATCATTCTTAATACCGCTTACCCACAGTTCATCGATAGCTACCGAGCCGTGTCACGGATTCCATATATATTTATTGAAATAAACAACTTAATACAAATAATAATTTTTATCATTAATTTTAAGTAAACATAACATAAGTTTTTTTTTATTATTTAAAGCCAGGTATACGTTTAATTTGCAACTAAAATAGAGGTAAAGAAAACAACAGTAAATTTTTCACGAATGGCCGACTCGACTGAATACGAGTATACCACCGCGATACCGTGAAGTAAAAGCTTGGTAGGTATATCTACGTGTGTGTTTTGCCAGAAGAATAAAGTGACAGTCACGATTGCTTACTATCCCTTCATCTACCTTCCTTAATCAAGCCCTTAATCAAGTTAGAGTAAGATTGTCTTTCGGCGTCCTTTTTTTTGCGTTCCCATATAAAACGACGCCAAAAGACAATCTTGCTATGAGCAAACTGCCCATCTTTTAACTCCTCTTCTCTTGCGTGTTGGCGCCCCTAGCCATCGGCGCCTAGACCGAGAACACCTTAGTCCTTGTCTACTTTCATCTTACACAAATATCGCGCTCATATCATATTACCCATTTCACTTAAAATTAAGCAAAACGTTTGCTCGTTTACCATCTTAGACAATTTAAGATAAAATATACTTAAAAAAAAATTAATGAAACTTTTGTAAGTACATTTTATACTTTAAAAAATCTGCATAAGAAAGAATAACGAAGGAATCAAACTTGCGACCGTCAGATCTGCAACCCAGTTTTAACAATCGCTAGATTTTATATATTTATGTATATATTTAAAACTTTATACACAGTATACCAAAAAAATAATAGGAAATACAATATAAGGATTACAGGCGTATTCGTACAGGCGAGCTTAACTCTTCAAGAGTTTTCTAACTGCTCACCCCGCGACGGTGAAAAGTTATTTATTGGCAATAAATATTGTAAATGTGTACAAATACATAAATATATAACATTTAAAATACATACAAATAAACATACAAATATTCATATTTAACATAAAATATATACTTAAACTTAATACATACATACACATGCAAAAATAATAAATAAATTTTAATTATAATAACATAATTATTACTTACAATTAGATAGATAAATGTCAATACAGCAGTATTAGCTAATCTAGACGTACTTAACCTACATAAAGTCATTGAAAGTCCGAAATACAACCGACATAGGTGGCGTGATGACACGTTATGACACGGTAATGGCTCACCCGATGAGTCAACGAGCACGTAATCTTCGATAAATCAAAGCTGACCCCATTATAATACATAACAGTGTCAATATGACAGCCTCAGTACAATTATATCAATACAACATAATTCTTGATACAAGCTCATTAGAAACAACTCACCAAGATCTTACCTTCACAGGTTAGAAATAGAGACTAATTGAATGGTCTTCTTTTATTTCAGTCTAGTATATGTTTAGAAACCAAGTTGAACTAATAAGCGATTTGCAACAGATCCACGAAACGCAAAATCCTGTATAAATTAATTCGAATTCCACAGAAGTAAGCAAAATTTATGGATTATCATATACATATACGATCCTGACACATATGTCAATGTTTTCTACATAATCCTACATTAAACATTTCTGACTTTAATTAAATGAAATTAGCTTGCAATTCTTTTGAAATAAACACTCTTAACGTCAGAAAGAGAGAGTCTAGGATAAAAGATAGAAATAGAAAAGACAATTTAATAAGGCGTAGGAAAAAGAACTTATCACCAAACGAAACGCAGCAGTATTAATAACTTCAGTTTCACGCCAATAATCTATGAGGTCCCGATACATCCTCTGCCTTTAATGGAACGTGACACTACCATTGTTATGGATACCATCCTTGGTTCTCCATAGTCCAAGGTTATGCCGTGATCGAAATATGTGTAACCTGAATAGGTTATAAGATAATTCACTTAAACGTAGACAGAGGTCAAGATGTGACAAGATGCAAATGGTCATGCACACACCGGTCGACAAATTTTAACGACTTTTGGTCATAAAAATATTTGATCCTAAAAGCGTTAGCAGTAGTTGTAAATGCTAAATCTAGAAAAAGAAAGAAACATTTTTCCTTCCTTTTCTACCTTTAGCATATTTTATTTACAAATTTTTTTATTCCTTACCTTATTTTAATAAATATCGTTTAAAGTATTTTGAAAGCGTTCGCCAACAAAATCTATATCCCCAGGTAATTTAAATTGAAATAGTTTGTCACCGACAGTTTGAAACTAAGCGATCAACGAACATCCCAGTTTTAGGCGTCTCTGTTGAATGCCAATAAGCGACGCGCGGTAATATTGCTGGTAATAAATAGTTTGAGAAAGTATGTCCATTAAAGGTTTTTCTAATCTGAGAAATAACAATTTTCTTAAAGCCTCATTTATTAGCGAATTAAAATTACACGTTTTAAAACCTGGTCTATACTCTATGCCGTCTCGAGACACCAGATGGATAAGATAGGATGGTATCCTAGAATTCAAAGCTTAAGCTACCATTTTCATTGTGCTTACAAGTAAACGGTAGAATAGACGGCGACTTAGTACCCAAAAAAGCGCGAAGCAGATTAAAAAAAAAAACAATTCATATCTTAAATTCAAATAGTAGTACAAATTCTTAACATTAATAAAACGCGATGCGCTCGGTCGTAAAATGATTGTTTTATGTTAAGACAAAATTTATTAAAATAGTTCGAGAGCATTTGTTGGCTGGCATATTTAGAAAAAAAAAATTTACTGCCCTTGAGTAGATAATAAAACTTCATAAGACAACATCGTAACAAATAAAAGCTTCCACTATTATTATATTAAGTAGATAGGTAATCAAGTAGGTATAAAAATTACGCCAACGTGAATCAGAGGTCAAATTGCATGCGAAATAATTTCGTGATTAATTCACACGATGGTGCGTTGATATACGAAACCGACACAGTGGCGTTATCTCCAACGCCACGTCTACCGTCGTGTTACGATTATAGTGTCGCTAACCAATTATTGGACACCTCTGTTCTTAAAGTTTCATATCAGCAAAACTGTGGGTTTGAAGTTTTTTTTTTTTAATGAAAATACCAGGCTTATGACAATAGTTAAATGGCGAATTCAAACCCATAACATATTTTGATGACAGTCCCATTAGGCTATAGCGCTTCGTAAATTTTTGGGAATATGAATAATATTAAAGGAATTAATTATAAATGGAGTACAAAAAGAAATTATGCAAAAAATATAGATCTGATCGATAACATACTAAAAAAGAGGTTTATTAAAATGACACCAATTGTATTTTTTGTTCAAAAGTCCGTTAAATATTTTAATGCAAAACGTTACGAAGTATATTATTTTATTATCTCAGCTTGTGCAAGTAATATCTGATTTAAAAATCATACAAATTTATATAAGAATTTCACACTGTTATGACGTATACGAGTATAAAGCAACTCTTTTCTGTGAATAAAACGAAGCTTTGCAAAATGTGGTATACGAAACTGTATAAATAAACTCTGACGCAATGCAAAGAAATAATTTATAGAATAATTAATCCGTAATTAGAGGTAAAAGGTATGAAATTATTCTCAGTAATTATTTTTATTTAATGCCGTCGTAAAAAATATCGAGGTCATAAGTTTTTGTTTGAGAATTGATTACAAATACCGGAGCCAGTTCCATTATAAATGAGATAATCGTTTATAATAAGTGAAATTACGAAATATTACATACAACTAAAGCAAAGGTGTTGGCATCAGCTAGTTATGTATAACCTAGATAGACGCCAGCTAGGTACCAAAACGCTCTAACGACCTAGATCCGGTCTGACCTTGTGCTCCTTTGTGATACGTATTGGAGTGGAGAGGACGATTTGATTTCATAGACTTTAATATTTCGTTGTTTCTAGAACGTTTCTGAATGCGTCACCTTTTACTTCACTGTCCTGGTAGAAATATAACGATTTTGTATGGCCAGTGTTAACGATGTTTTTATTCTTTTAGTTTAAATTTGTTCCTTCAGTTTTCATTTAATACCCAATCGTTATCTAAATTTCATGAGAAATATTTATTTTATTCTCTATTTAATTTAATATTAAAATACTTAAATATACGTTGTCTTTCTTCACTTTTATGTTAAAAAAAACATAGCTTAACGTATCTCGTCCTACAACGAGATGTTTTAATAAAGATTCTTGTCTAATTATGTAACAAGTGCCCCTGAAGTTTTCATAGAAATATGGTACATACCGTGAAGGGATTGAACAGCGTTCGCCAGTTATGGGGGCGTACCAGCCACCATGCAGATTTGGCGATCTATAAAAAATAAAGAAGGAATTAATTATTAATCTATAATCAATAAGATATGTAGGGAATTATTATAAGAGCAATCTACACCACTGGTATACAATACAAATGCCGTCGCCTATATATTTTGGCATTTATATACATGGATCCATTCAAAATTGAAATTAGTAACTAATATTTTCTTATCCACTTCGATTAAACGATTAATGCTTATTTCATGATTTTCATTGGTTAAATTGTTTGATGGAAGTAAATTAGCCACCACATATTAAGGTTTAGCTTTCATTAGAGGTATCAAAAACATTTTAACGTGTTGAACAATTAAAATAATCTCGTGAATTTTGCACGTAAGCACAAGCAAAAAGCACAATGAAGCATAGTTCGTTAAAGGAGGCACGCAAACCGATTATTTGGACGATTTAACAAACCTCTGCATGAAGATTATAAATTTTACACCAATAGTACAAATCCTGACCTGACCTTTTACAACAACAGAAATGTAGGTTATATTAATGGTAGAAATATAAAGAAAAAACATCAATAAAGCAAAACATAAAGCGTCAATTTAGAAGTTTTGAACACAGATTAAAAGAGTCTAGACATTAAGTGTACATGTTATGTTTTTAGGAGTGTTAGCAGTAATTGAGAATTACTAAACTGAAGTAGCATTGGACCGGACATATTGCTAGTAAAACAAATGACCGATGGTGACAAAAAGTCCCTGATTGGTACTCGGTAGATGAATCAATAACCTGATCAAGGTAGTCTGGATAAGGTCATGATTAATATATTTGTGACCATCATTGACATCAACTGACCGGTTGGCGCAGTGGCAAGAAACTTGCATTTCGCGCCGCAGGTCGTGGGTTCGATTCCCACCCAAGATAAACATTTGTATGCATGAACATGTCTGTTTGTCTTGAGTCTGGATGTAAAGATCACCGGAGGACGGGCAGCAGTTTCCTTTTCTTAGTACGGTGGAACATACTGCGATCGCCAACCCGCCTGCCAAGCGTGGCGATTATGGCGATTTCCCCCCAATGATCGATTCAATCGATCGTATCAATAGGGGAAGCCTTTGTCCAGCAGTGGACGATCATAGGCTGGTGGTGGTGGTGGTGGGGGTGACCATCATTGGGAGAGGTCTATGTCTAACAAAGTACGTTCATTGATAGATGATGATGTGAAAAGTATCATACATTAAATGGAACTTTTCTACTAATTAATCCGTGCGGGCCTGGCGATAAAAAGTTAAAACAACAGTTGTCATATTTCCAATCTCCCACACCGAACTCTAAAACGATGCGTACCCGGAAAAATGAAAAACAAAACTCAGGCAACGTTTTCAATTGCGGGCCCACTTACGGCGCGAGGTAAACGAACGACGCAACGCCGGCGTCGTTTTTCGTCGCACCTCGTCGTTTTTCGTCATTCGTAGTAGCTTTGCGTCGTTTTTTTTTTTCGCATGCGCGCCCAACAGAGGCCCAGCGGTGGCCGTCGTTTTGCTTTCCATGAATTTCACCCGGCCTGCCTAGATTCACGAAAAACGTTTTACCGAACAGCGAAAGGTGTTGAGATGACATGTGTTTTATTTTATTTTGTGAAGGCTATGCAGCTTATTGACAAGGAATCCGATCCGCGATCTATTAGATTTCTAGAAACGTCGGCAATTGTGGGAAAAGTTGTAGAAGCATTGTTTTTTTGTAGATGGGAAAAAAGGATATGAAAATATAAAGAGTTTCGAATCTTCGTTTTACAACGATATTCTATTATTCAATTGAAAACTACTGTGATTTCAAAAAGCAGCTGTTACATTGAATATGGACTAAATAAACATAGAAATATCTCAGTAAAAAGAAAAATTTGTATTATAACTGAACTCATTGGAGAAAAGATGAGTGGTAATTGCTGTCTCCGTTTAAGTAAGCTTATTGACGAGATATTTTAATGAATTTTTTCGCCACTCTATAGATGTTTATATTCCGATCTATTTCAGCTAACTAGTTATTACGAGCGATCGACGGACTTTTTACGTAGCCGACAAAACGCCGACACGACGACGCGACGATTCCAGTTTATTGAACGAAATGCATGTGATTTTTGCAAAACGATCGGTTTACATGTCGAGTAAGCCACGATCGCTTCCTTTCAATTGCTCTCCGCACTTTTCACTTGCGATTTGCATTTGCTTTGGATTAGAATTAAAAGCTAGCTTACGAAAGAGCTAATACATAACAGTATGAAATCTGACAGTTGATATAAAATGTTAGGTTTTTTCAATTGTTTTTTTTTTTCATCATCACTATCAGTTAACAGACATCCAATGCTGGATGGACTTCTCCCATTGATAGACATTGGTCTCTTTCAAGTATACAGTGTACTCGCGGAACCTTGACCAGATCTCCGATACTTTTAGCACCGTTGGTTATATAACTAAAACTTTTCATAAGCTATAATACCCCGATTGAATGTACTCACTCGTATACAGTGTACTCAATCAACACATCTTGTATGATTTATAAGTCATGTTATTATGTTATCGAAATTATCTCCTAGTTACACTGTGCTATTTTTCTTATTTAGAAGAAGTACGTTGATAACTCGTCAAAAGTGGTCCCTCTGCATTCTTCAAACTCACGAAGCGAATACCTATGTTTAGTCCTATACGATTAACAGAAAAAAGATGAAAACAAAGTTACAAATTGGCAATCCTGTCCCAGACGTTTATTTAGCCGAGCACAACTCGCGTCTGGCATTCGCGGTGTCGTTTCATTCAGCGTTTTTTTCCCAGACCCCTTTTTTGGAAACTACACCGTTTAACTCCCCCGCCCAACTGCGAAATTACACTATCCGTAATTATCTCTTAAAAATGGACCGAAATACACGGGACATTTCGTCCGTTTTTGCTGAAGTAAAAAAGAAAGACACAAACCGCCTAAATGGAGTTCTCTTACATGTGTCTTTTTACGTCAAGTTATACTTCGAACTGCGTTTTAGACCTGTAGCAAAAGTAAAGCGCAGTACGGATTCAGAAATGCGCATTGTTATGTGATCATGAAAATAGTAAATATCATCTTTCATTTCATCGTAAAAAGACCTTTTAATATTTGGATAAGTAGTACTTCGAGTATGAGTATTTTATAAGGATAAATAATATACGATCTACTTCCCTTAAGTGATCATTCTCCGTAAATCTTCGTAAAACTAAAACAGTTATCAGTAATAGTTAAGTATTAGAAAAAGTATATTGTCATCAGTCCTTTATAAGTATACAAATTTTCAAAACAATTGGGCATCTTGAAGCCTAAAGCCAAAAGTTTCCATTGCTCGCATACAAGTCAAACAACAAAAAATCGTTTTAAGAAATACAAAGGTTATATAAGAAGAAACAAGCGACTCGCCAAAACGCCTTCAGTGTATAGATTGATTAACTCCATAAAACAAAAAGTTGAGAAATGCGACAAAATAATGTACATTGTTTTGTTAAATTCCCTTTATAAAATAAATTCAAATTTATATTGTAGAATGCATTCATCTAATGGTCTATAAAATCAATAAGAAAGAATAGCCAAAAAATAATCGTCAGTGACGTTGCAATTTTTATATGCCTGGTGGAGTTAATCGATTTGGCAACTGTAAAAAGTAATAAAGTAAATTTCAGTCTTAAAATTTTTTAGTTTTTTTATTTTCCTTAAAAAGGGATGTTCACAATTCTGTTATAATATATTTTTTGTAATTAATTCATCAGCAATATAAAAAGACGTTTGCATTTAATTCCGCAGGTCGTGGGTTCGATTCCCTCACAGGACAAACATTTGTGTGCATGAACATGTCTGTTTTTTTCTTATATCAAGACGTAAAGACGACCGGAGGACGGGCAGCAGCGTCCTCTTCTTAGTACGGTGGAACATACTTCGATCGCCAGGCCGGCTGCCAAGCATTGCGAAAAAATATGTATTTCATTTCCCCATATTGGGTTATTACACTTTATTCTTAATTATAATTAATTTGACTTTAGAAGTACTTGATCCTGTGGTAATTAGAATATGCTTGATGAATATAAACAGACTAATTTATTTTACTTTAATTCCGGTAAGACGGCACTAAAAAATTCCGTTATGATTCGGCGCTTGCTAGTACATTTGAGTTGCGTTATTGAAACAATTTACAGTATGGAGTTAATCAAAATGGCTTCTGAAATAAATTACTTATTATTCAATGGCCAAAGAAAATTGCCGTTTAATGGAGTTAATCTTTATTATTCCGGAAAGTTATTATAAATGTAAAAAGTTATGACTAATACCAAGTGCTTTGACACTTAAGTTTAAGATTTTTCAAAAAGTGGAGTTAATCGATGTGTCCACTGAAGTGCTCATATAACTGCTTTATTCACAAATCTTTCCAGGTAATGTTAACTGAAACGTTTCGGTTAGACGGAGGCCCAGGTGTCGGTTGGTTGTTGCGGATCTGTTGCACAGGCGGTAGACAGTTAGCCATTTAGTTTCGGTTCGATTCCGTGTAATCTGGCGGATTTCGTTGACAGAGTCTCGCCGAAGCCCGCTTACATACCGGTACAGTCAGACAAACAATAATTTTTATAAAATATTTTTTTATAAATTAGTTCAGTACATTTAGATTTTAGTTTCGGTACATTTAGATGCGATATATTTGTGAACATTTTGAAGTATTTTGCAAATGGAAATTTCAGTATCGTCACATTTCCATGTAGAAAAAGAGAATGTTCAAATTTATTATTCGCTTAACTCTAAAGGTGTAACAAAGTTACGAAACCAAGAATAAATAAAACATAGGTTGTAAACTCATGTTTTATTAGTGTAGCATGAGGCTGAATGAGGTCAGTGAACCTTTAATTTTTAATTAAGACAATCGAGTACCACATCAGACTTGTACCCCCAATGATATGTATGTTAAGAGGCACAATTTAAATATATTTTAATTGGGGATTGTATGGGGGAAGTTAATTAACACTTGCCAATGACACAATATGCCGCAGAACCCTCCAACAACAAAGGGTACGTGGCGTAAACTTTTTATAATAGAATTCTTTTTAACAGTGGCAGTGTCTACAAAAACGTCTGTTGCATGAATGGCCCGCTCGTGTGGTGCAATACCATGACCTTTCAGAAGATAGGCGCGAAGTAGAAGAATTTCTGCGTTTTGTCTGATGAGTGAGGTGGCGGAGGCCCAATTTTAGTCCTTTTCCCCTTCCCATCCTTTTCTATTAAAGAAAGGATGGGAAGAGAAAGAGGATTTTGATAGGAGGAGGGAATGTCCATTTCTTTGTCTATCCCCTTCTCTCTCTATTAAAGGTTGGCAACGCATCTGCAATTCGTAGCGGTCACTTAGGGGACCGCTTTCTCGTTTGCCACCTTCTTGTATAAAAAAAAATACATACGATATATTGACAGATTAAGATTTATTATGTTGCGTAATCATGTGTTAAGTTAAAAAAATTAGATATTTTGTAATTCTTTTTTGTAAAATATTAGGTAAAATAAATTTTACGAAAAATATGTAGTTTATATATAAAACTTCAATATCACCGGCTTGTCTAAATATACGATGGTAGAATAATTGGTCACTTCACGTTCACCATTTGACACTCATTAGTCACCGTTCACCATTTGACACTCATTCGTCACCGTTCCACATTTGACACTCATTCGTCGCCGTTCACCATTTGACACTCATTCGTCACCGTTCACCATTTGACACTCATTCGTCACCGTTCACCATTTGACACTCATTCGTCACCGTTCCACATTTGACACTCATTCGTC
>DWLR01004532.1:0-11965 GCA_018246295.1 Papilio alexanor hazarajatica | reverse complement strand
ATAGAAATCAGTATACCGTAAAACCCGACCAAAATTTCTTGATACAAGTAACGTATATTTATTAATGTAAATATTGGTTTATTTGTATCATGGAAGGAGCATGTTAGCGAATTAAATAAATACAAATAGTTGGCAAATGCAGGCTGTCACCTGCGTGGAGCGAGCTCCTCGTGTTGGCTTCTGTATTTGTTTGAGTTATCAGAGCGCACCGCCGACCCGAACAGGACTCCACGTGTACATGTTTATATATAAGCATAAAGCTGCTGTTTAAAGTAAATTGTTTTCTTACATTTCGTAGTAAATTATTCATAGTAAATCTAGAACAACGTAATTAAACTCCTTAAAGAAGAAATTGATATGAATTAGAAGTTGTACTCTCTTCTTTTATTTGATTTTTTTTTGTTTTCATCAACAAAAAAGCTATAACTATGTCCGTATTAGGGATCAGGAATCAATGAATCAAAAAAATATTTCTGGTCAACAGTCACGGAAACTGACTCGTCAAGGGTTGTTGATCTTCAAGTAGACAGTGGAAAATTGCATCCGACCTTTGTCAGTGTCGTGTCACTTTCTACGGCCTCAATCATTGCCCAAATGTCACAATACAAACGTTCTGCTCTTATTGCGATAACTCTTCAGTGAAAATTTCACCAGAACCAATTACGACCAAATAACAAAATCAACATCGTTTGATCGAGTTCATCTGTTCGAGACCTACATACACACAAAAATACATACACACATACATATTCGCGAAAAACATTAATAAGTTGGGAGAAGAAGGTAATTTTACTTGTCTTCTCTTAGTAAATAATCTGTAAGCAGTAACATCTCTTAGTAGCTCTATCAATTGGTTACATAAACAAAGCTATAAATTGTAGATCGTTGAGTTATGATCAAATTACACAAGATACAATGAAGGACGGATGACAAATACACTTTGTTCGTTAAACATACATTACTAGGAAATCAGAAGCGTGATTCATCCAAGCTTAATAATTATTACGTCTGCTATCTCGGAAACGGTCCTAACGATTTGGATGAAATTTTGTATTTCGGTATGGTTTTATTTTTAAAATTATATAATATTCATTAATATTAAGAGCCTTACCTGTAAATACGCGAAATACCACGAAAAAAATAGAGTATTAATAATTTATGTGCGCTATCTTTTGATATGATGCATTGTCTAATGTTAAAGAGATTTTTAGTTGTAGCATTTTAACACACAGCAATAAAACTCTAGTCATTTTCTGTTAGCCTGTTTTAACTTAGTTTTTATCTTATTGTATTCTATCCTTTTACTGTATTGACTTTACACAAAAATTTTTAAATTATTTTACTGTATTTTAAATTTTAATTATTAACTTTTTAAATTTAGAAGTAAGTAGTTTGAAAAATTGCAATAACATCTAGTCTTTTTATACTTTTAGCCTTTTATCATTTAATTTTATTGTATTTTAAAACTTTACTATGTATTTTACTGCTGTTTTATTGTATTTATTATTTTGACGATATTAAAAAACTTTGCATTAGAAATAAGATAAATTGTATAAAAAAATAGGCTTTCACCACCTTATAATAAATAATGTAATAGTTTAGTAAATATAAGTAAAAAATGTAACATTGATTTTAAAAAATAAACAGAAAGACAATATCTCTGGCCATCCATGCCAGGGGGAGCAGCAGGGCGGCAAAAAGGCCGCCATAAAAAAAATGTTAAAGAGATGTCAACGATGAAAATTTACAAACTTCTCATCTCTTTTTTAATGACGCCATATTTTATCACTATAATACTAAATACGTATTCCAAAAAAAACAAGATCGTACATTCGATGGACAACGCCGAACGGAGCTACAAACATTTAAAAGAGTGTATCCAATCCCAAATGTGAAATGAGATAAATATTTTTATATATTTGTTTTCGGGATTTAAAGCGTCGCATGTTCTTAGATGTATTTGGTTATTGCACGTAACTAATAAGAAATGTAACCTATACCATAGCATACCTCTTCTATACTTAGATCTTTTCTATAGATTTTTGTTAGTAATTATATAAACGTTATTAGAAAACGTTTCGTTTATTTTTAGAAGTTTCGGAGTTTACCCACAGCAAATAAATCAGTCATCGAGATCATAGCAATTATGTATCTTAATTGCTAGACAGAGATCATTATCATTCTTACATTCGGGAGACCTAATTTTAGTCCCCTTCCCTTTCCCTTTTGTACCCTTTTGTAATAAGGAAAGGGTGGGAAGGGAGAGAAAATTTGACGGGGAAGGCGATGGATAGGGAAAGGGAATGTCCATTTTTCTGTCTATTCCTCTCCTCTATCTATTAAGGGTAGGCATGCATCGCATCTGCGATTCGCAAATGCTTGTCGGAGATGTCTATGAGTAATGGTCACTTCGGGGACGGACAAACGAGGAAGCGAGAACGTTTTCTGATATAAAAAATCCTTCGTGGATAGGAGGGATTTTAATTATAAGGATTTATAAAAAATTAAGGTAAACATTATAAACATCAATTTCTTTGTATTGGACCAGCCGGTAATTTTTATACTTGTTAGTTTTTACGTTACTATAGTCGATCCAACGAGGTCAGGAAAATGTTGGTGCGATTAAAGACAATAGATAAAATCACGGCAGCCAAAAATATATTCAATACATGTACACGCATCAATAAATATTCAGCTTGACATCAACCATGGTAGGATGAATCAGACCGACGCGGTATCATCAACCTCGATGACCTTCAACATTGTCAATTACCATACTAACGGAACTACATTGCTCTTTATAAACAAGGAAAAGTGTATATTAAAAAAATACTAGTATCTGAATGAATGGAGCTTTGCTCGATTCTTTCTTTTTATAATGACGACTTTTTTAGAAACGTGTTTAATATTCAGATATTGCCATATAGCGCCATCTCACAATCAGCCGTGAATCCAGTATATAGACTTAAAATGTGAAGATTTATCTAAATGGAAAATATAATCTAAATCGTAAACTCGAAACAAGAAAAGTTTACCAAATTGTTGTACAAATTTATAGGCAATCAGAGCCGTTCTAAAAACAAATCCGTAATCTCTACCTATGGCTCTCTAGCTTAGCGGCGTGAAAGCTTATTAGCCGACTTAAAAAAAAGAAGTTTTCAGTTTGTCTTTCGAATCTTGGTTTCCTAAGATATATTGAACGTACGAGACGTACTGTGACTATAAATGATTTATAAATAAAATTGTATAGATTTAAAGTCGGTTTGTTTTTGTTAAAAAGTTAAACCATTATTTATTTATTAAAATAATTACATAGTACTAACAACTTAATCTTTGAATATGATATGATAAGGTCATCGACCTGTGCGGCATAGCATGCAAACACCGTATAGAGCCAGTGGACAATTGCCATAATCCAACGGAACGGTCGGCATTCTCACTTATATTGATGTCGTTTTCTGAGATCAATCTCTTTCTACAGTTAACTAGTTTCTCTAAAGTGTACATTAATGCAGGAACAAAAAATAATTACAACCTAAAACAAAACAAAATAGAGCTACTGTAATGTTATGTAATATTGTTTAACATTATGGCACAAAAACATATCCCAATCATTAAAATCAATAAGTTTTATTGAAATCTTTGTGTATTTATAAAGAGTTGGAAAAATCTTTATTCGTAAAACTCTGGGTCCCTAGATACCACCAACAACAACAAAAGAATAATGCTTTGTTTGGGACCAGCAAAATTTTTATGATTACGGATTAACATGTTTTATTTTATCAATTGTATTAATATAATTGTTCTCGTAATCTTATTTGCGTCATTGTATCGACGTACTACATATTTTATAAAATATAAAAAATATGTTTCCACAAACCTGTGATCCTAGCACAAGTCTAACCTAGTATGAAAAGGTTAGAAGAATGTTAATAATATAGATACACGATCTGCTATTAAATGAAAAGGGGAAAATATGCCGAGACATAAATACTTTTTATACTTATGGATATGATTAGCTGCAAGGATCAATATCCGTATAGATAAAATAAATTATCGAAACTACTACGTACTTTCACTAACACAGTAGTGTTTCTTGCAACTAGTAAGGTCATTGTTAGATAGTATAAATGTAACACTAATCATTCGATAAAGTTATTGATTTCATCTACTAATTTACGCCTCGGTAGATCTATGCATGGTGTTTAAACGGAGGACCTATTTATTCCCGCGTCCCCCTTTTAAGGTCAGCAGACGTCAATTCGATTCGATATCATGAAACAATGGCTTTTTATTTAAAACAATGCATTAATTAATAAATTAAAACTATAGTGTTTATAAAAACTTAATGCAGCTATCTCTCGGATTATGAATAAGGTCGCTTACCTTATTCATAATCCGAGGTAGGTTCTTAGGTTTATAGATTATTTTTAATAAAATAAACGTAATGTCGATGTAAACAATTTAAATTTTAAAACGTTAAAGTATAAAGAAAACGAAAGCTTAATACCAGTAAGCGATTAAAAAAATCGTTAGAAATATGTCATCTCTACCAGTAGCCGTCTATGCAAAAGATTAGGATTTTAAAGCAACAGATAGAAAACGAAAAGAAAATAAATACAAGAAATAAAAAAAATATATATTAAATACTTACTTATGATTCGTTACTGTAATATTAATGGTAACAATAAACACAGATGAACTTTAACAGAAGTTAAAGGATATGTCTTACAAAATCGATCACTTAGTCATCTCGCGCCCACGCAATGTCGATTTGTGATAATATAGTTCACGTTGCGAGTGAAATTCCTCACAGTAGATAAGAGACCAAAGACTAATTATAGATCGCTTGCATTCCGATGAAATTGAAGTTAAACTGTTCTACTGTTATTAACAAAGGCAGAGCTGTTAAATATGACATATAAGGGAATTTAAGCAGGTTCTGTTTAAAGATCAAACAAAGTACCTTTTCGAACTTGTCATGAGTGTAATCGAGAAGACCGTTGACTTTATTTTTGCATAATGAAAATTGTCTATTAAAATGCATCCAAAAAGGTTGAAGTTGATAACAGAATGTTGTACAAAGCCATGAAAGCAGAGTTATAAACAAATTAGAACAGCCGATGATTAAAATAATACTTTAGTTTTGAAAAAGTTTTATTTTTTTAAATAGCATTCCGATGACTATGAGTTGATCGCAACAGGTTTTTCCTACGACAAGCAACTACGCAACTACTCCTCGGAGCTAAAGTCATATTAGTAATCTTTTAAAATGTTCATGAAAAAAAAAATCAACATCAATTTTATATAAATTTCTTTATAAATATTTCTTTGAGTCATTTATAGCCATTAAACCCAAAAAGGGCTAGTCTTAAATTTACCAATATGCCAATTTTGGATATATCTTCTGATCTCAAGGTTCAATGTCTTCTCTCACTCTGATCATATATGTCGAAGATCCGAGGTAACAAACATAAAAAAATACCAGCTAATTGAGAAACTCTTGTTTTGAAATCGGATAAAATTGAATCACTGTACAAACTAAGATTTATTACTATTTATTTTAGTCTGTAAAGTGTTCTCTTTTAATCAAAACTATTATTTTAAGAAAAATTCAATAAACAAATATTGTGTTTTAAACGTAATAGTTACCTAATAATTTTTAATTTAAAATAGAAAAAAAAAGGTTATATATTACACACAATTTACTTAAAATATATTTTTTTATTTAGTAATTCCAAGAAATTAGATAAATTTTAATGGTTTTAAAATGTATCCAATATCTTTCCAACATAACCTATAAACCGTAGAGTCCAATCCATGACGGATTGGTTTGACCTACATATGACCTACGACCTATGACCAACATATAAGGAAACTCGAATGTGCCGCATCCAATTCACAATAACAATTGTTAAGCCTAGCACAACCTATAAAGTATATAATAAACATAATGGGCGAAACTGTCGTTAAATGTTTTTTTTTAATGTTTAATATGCGTTCATAATGCTAATGACCCGCGTTCAGTTTCACATTGCGCGCGCACTTTCGTTCTCGACATATTCTAACCTCATTCGCGCCTTGCAATTCTCACTGCCGTGGAAATATGGAATGACTATGTGAACGGAATCGTTTGTAAGCGGATACATATTAAAGGTATTTTTACAACAATAGTTCCGATAAAGCGCCGAGTACATACGGGCTATTGATGTGCAAGAAAGAGTACATCACAGGAAAGCAAGCATTTGTATGAAATGTAAAGAATAAACACCCGAACCCAGAGTGGTAGCCGGAGATTAAGGATTTCCATTTATACGATATTTGCACATCGCTCTCACTTCGTCTACATTCATACATCTGCACATGCATGCTTGTCGGTATTCTAAACCGGGTATTTTAAATATTACCTTTCTTCAATCAGGTGGTTATAAAATAAATTTGCCTTGTCACTCATTTTTCATTAATTCTTTTGACATGTCTATAATATGACGAGTTGAAAGAAATCATTGTTATAAAGCTTGTTACATCTTTTTAATTTTTTCTATTACGTATATACAATTATTAAAAAAAAACTATTGTATTTTTCATACATATGTGGTGCCTGCTTGTGTGGTGCCTGGTGCGAGAATCAAGTTTGATTGTTAATTATTTAGAAATTACAATAATAAAATAAGAAATATAATAAACTATTGTTGTAAAAATAATATATTATCATTTTAGGAAACTACACAGGAAGTCGGGTTATACCGGATTATGATATAACCTCCATAATATCATATCGAGTTACATCCGTTGAATTAGAGGTAGTCACGTTCACACAAGTTAAATTAGATATAAGTTACGAGTTGTACTTTATATATTTTTACACAGAGTTATGATAAAATTCAATTAATGCACTTTTTACAACAGACCAGCAACACGAATAAAAAGTAAAGGTGATATAAAGAGTACTAAGAGTAGATGAAATGAGAGAAGTGCCACCTGTGATGTGATCGCGGCAAATGGTAATCCGTAATCTCTGCCTATCCATCTGGGTTAGGGACGTGTTATGTATATGTATGGTACTTTTAAAACATATTTGCTTCGCCTTGAGAGGGCACAAAGAGCTGTCCTTAAGGTTATGCTTCACAAACCATATCGGTAATCGGTATTCAACTACCCAGCTATATAAAGAAATATCTGTACTCATTGTCCGACAACTCTGTGCGCTTAATATCACTTTAAGACACTAAAAACAAAATTTGCAACATATATCCCTACCTTATCTCAAATGTAAAAGTGTGGTCAAAAGTTATTTCCAGGAATTAACTTACGAAGAAACTGAAAAACTCTTTGCAAAATAATATGGTTAATTTGTAAACCAAAAACCAAAAACATTACTCTCCAGTAGTTCTTCCGCCTCATATATTTCACTGTGACACACAAAACTCACATCTAAACACATACACTTTTACACGAGCACACACACGAACACGCACACACACACATACACATGCAACCGCGCAATTTTACATATTTAAATCTTTTACAATTTTAAATTATTTAAAACTAAGATGCTACTAGAATTAATGTAGTCATATGAATTGTAAGAGGAAGCGCCAGTGTCTAACACAGTGCAAACTAGTATAGACACTAACGTTCACTCAGCGTTTAATTTGTTTTTGTTTTTGTTTCTGGCGCTTAAATATTAATATAAAAATTATTATTATTATATGTATATCGGTATTAGCAATCCTCTATAACTTAGCTCGGCTACATTGATCAAACACAGTCAAATCTTTTCTCATTAATATTAGTATAGATGTCGACAACGGATAACCGCGTTAGTCATTTATGATAGAAAGAATAGAACGGGAAGGGAGCTCACCTGACATTAAGTGTTGCTGCAGATTCCCATTGCATTACATTGCATGTTGGTGACTGCAGTAGGTGATATAACTACATATGTAGGAAAAACGCAGATCTCTTTCATCTTAATGTTTTATATTATCTGTTTCCACAGAAAAAATAGAAAGTGTTAAAAGTATTATATGATACCAATGTCGTATCCACAAAAATTAATTTTAATACTATCAAAATAATTTAATTTTATCATAAAGCACGGAAATAAACATTTAAAAAAATATTTGTCATCCCTGATTAAATTGTATTTAAGCAGTGTAATTATAATAAAACATATTGTCATACTTCAATAAAAATTACGTAAATTGTTTACAAACGAAAATACCGTATTACGCAAGGATAATGAACTTAATTGGAGCTAACGATGTCCGTGCAGGCCGTATCCTCAACCCGTCCCACTCTCCAGGCAACTTTGAGGTTTCTCGGTAAAGCTAAGCGGATTACGACACGGCGAAACCGGTAACATATAAGCAACATAGACCAGGGGTCGGCAACCTTTTGAGTCGGAAGAGTCAAAAATTACAATTTATAAAATTTCAAAATTTTTGCCAACAATAAATAGTACTTGCATAAATAAAACTTTTTGGAAAAGTCTCTTAAAAAATAGTTAAAAACAAAGTATTCGATTTATTCATCCGAAAAATATCTATTAACAATATCTAGAAATACCAATAGTGCTTTATCCTCGTTAATCGATTCAGAACGATTTTTAAATGTTTCACATATTGAAATAAATAATATTTGCGTATGGAAAATAAAGAGCCGCAGCTTTACGTCCAAACAGCCGCATGTGGCTCGCAAGCCGAAAGTTAGCGACCCATGACATAGACGCAGGACGCGGCAGAACTGAGACCTAGTGTTTTACGAGACCAGTACAGATGAAGTAACAGATTTGTAATACAACAAAAATTGTTTAACATGTTGGTTATTAATAAAGATAAAAATACTGACACTGAAATAAAATAGTCGGTAGGCTGATTTCTAGTAAATAGTTTAGTATTAGGAATGGCGGACGATTTCACGCGCCATTTTATACGGAATTTTGTATCTGTAATGTAAAACTCTTTTTACCCCTGTTCCCATAACATAAATTATAATTGATTCGTCTTATCATTAATTAATATTAATTCGTAAAAAAATCCGTGAGGTGCAAATTTGAATTTAAAAATAAAACTATTATAAAAAAATATATATAAAATGATCCTCGGTAATTCGTAAAAAAATATTTTTATGTACGACTAAGGTGAATGTAATCCGTAGTAACAATAAACCTTGACTATCTGTGTAAACCGTTTATATTTTTGCTCAAACTGTGGGAAGACGAATTACACTATCACTTATTTCCCACATAAATACATAAACTTTAACCAGCATATAGCACAGACAATGCGAACCTTTGTTAGTTAAATCAAACAAGCGACAACAAAAAAACTGTCGTAACATAATAGTCTATAAAAAGCCGAATTGACTCAATTGATTTCTATTGTGTCGTATAAGTATGGTACGTAGGCTTTGTACTGAGTTTCGGTAACGTTCTAATATAAATGCAGGACGCGTCGCCTTGAGCGATAGCAACATTAACAACACGTTATAAATAAATTAAATTCTTGTTTAAAAGATAACACTTAATTCCGCAAAGTGCGATTTATTATTTTTCCATCTTTAACTTGTATCAGTCCGAAAATCAATGGAATGGAAAAATCCGAACAAAATGAAATAGTTAGTGGAGAAAAAGAGTGTGATATAACTTCTGTCTTTGAATTCGAAGCGGAAACAAATGGTTTAGTTTTGGTTTAGTGTAAGGACTACGAAACATAAGGTCTTGGGTTCGAATCCGTCTTTCCACAATTGTCGTGAACAGTTTCCTGTAACAACTTCAAACTTAGTTGGAATGTTGGAAACTAAAAACTTCTGTTCATAATTTTCCTATATTTTAAGATATTTAATAAAACATTACATAAAATATAATAAATAGCAACTGTTTTTAATTGCCAAATGCATCTGAATAAAATCAAATGATCTGAACTGTTAAATTGCTTTGAAATAGTTGAATCGCTATCATTTGAAACATTATATGTGTTTAAAAAATAAACATTTAACTGTAGGAAACTCTTAATCCGTCCTCGCGAGCATGACAGTCGTTGTATGTAAAGTGAGACAGCGGGCGACAGTAAAACACAAAAGGATCTTAAGAACAAAGAATTCAGGTTTGATACAAGCGTTGTCACCTTCATATTTGTGTGTAACAAGGAAATAAGCTATAACAAGCTATAGCTCATTTATAAACAAGCACACCCAGAACAAAAAATCGCCTTACCGTGAGTTCGCAATGCCGAAACATTTACATAAAACATGTTATCGTCTCAATTTTTCCTCAGTAATCGTCTATAATCAAACATCAAATGTCATAAAAGATCGAAAATAAAGAAGTGTCGAAACTTCTTTTTTGCAATAAATTCGAAAAAAAAAAGATCACAACATGTTTCATGTGAATGTTTCTACAGTGTGAACATACGGTTAGGCATTTACGACCGAGGAGGTACCTGATATATTTCATATCGTTACCAGAAGTATTGAAGCATCGCATGTAACAGTTAGACATTACGGTAACATAGAAGATCGCGTGATCCAGTCTGACCGATGCTTTACACATCAATGTCTTTTTATCAAGTCGAATACACTGTATAACAAACGAACCGTTTGAAGTTGCGTTTCCTCATTGCACAACAACTTTCAATAACATGAATCCAATATGGCGGAGTATAAACAAAAGAAAACAAGCGTCGCAGTAAAATCAATTTAAAAAATATGACGATAGCAAAGACGGAAATGAATCGTTTGGTGTAAATTTAACGAACATTCTCTTATGTCGGTTGCGAGACTTAAAAAGGAAGTATTAAAGGTTAATCAGACGTATGAATCAAGTACATACTTGGCTGTGCTCGGGCAGGGATCTAGACTCGCAAACACCTACGTAGTTAAATGTTTTGCAACAGTTAGCGTGTATTGGCCAACTACCAGTTGTCATTGAAACGCGTTATTTCAATCTATGACATTCATTAAATGTTATTTCATATAAATGCTAGCACTACTTAATATTCGATCTTTGTGCTCTACTTTTATCTAGAAATATGTGTTTCTAAACGACAATAATAAACAACTATGATATGTGATAGAGATAAACAAAGAGAAAGGGACAGAACAGTGAAAGGTCCAAAGCCGATGGTGCTCTATAATTGAATGAAATTGAAAATCGAGGAAATGAAGTCGAAAACGAAAAACAAAATTATGAAGTGAATAATCACATAAATGTGTATTCATCATTCATACTAAAATTAGTTATTATATTAAACTAACTGGCGTTGCAGTGTCACGTAAAATAAAATAAAAAAATATCAAACAGCAAAAAGTTGTATTAACACACAACTTTTGTTGGGAAACTAAAATTTTATTGGGTTAGAAAACTTTGCGAGCGTCTTCAGAGCACCCTAACAAACTTTATCACAATCTAACCAATGGTAAAATGATGCGCATATAAAACAAACATTGATTTTTATTATATAAAAAGATACAGAAATGACTCAATTTGTCATGGTCAATTACTTAAGATACTGGCACCAACCATGGATAAAAATATAAGTTGATCGGATATATCCAAGATATGTGTGTGCACTAATCCCTCACAAGACGTCTAGACATAGTCTAGACAACAGGATTGTGTTGTTTAGTTGTAGATGATCAAGAACGCGACTTTGGGAATGAAAAATGCTTCTAATAAAATAGTAGAGAACAGTTATTAACAGATGAATAGAAATACTTTCACTTATGTAAAATATATTAAAAGTATTGTATAACGACAGGATGCTATCAATTTCGAAGAAAGTATCCATATATACACTAGTTGTAAGCTATTATTTGTCATAGGCTCCGCTTATTATACTAATGATAGGCGTAATTTTAATACTGGACTGTAATTTAGCTCAGTACAATTTCACTTCTTTTATGCGTAACGACTAAAGTATGTGGACGAATTTCTTTTTTTTAAGGTCTAGAAAGTAGTCGA
>DWLR01004531.1:0-11966 GCA_018246295.1 Papilio alexanor hazarajatica | reverse complement strand
TTTGAATATCGAACTTGATCCAAAAAGGTCTCATATATATGCACTTCTAAGAACTTTTTGATTCACCCTCGTATGTAATGACTGCACATCAGGCGAACGCGGTCTTTGCGGGGAGAGTGACGCAAGCGCAACGTTTTGTCGTCAAATTTTTTTAAGTTATTCAAATATACCCTTCAATCGGAAGGGTTGGCAGAAAATACAGATTTCGATTATCGGAATTAGTATGAATGTACGCTTATTCGTGTTTCTCTACAGCACTCATCTTAACCCTTCTGTATAATATTGATAGCCTTTGTTTTCTTCTCAGTAAAGTATTTTTACTAAGTGACGTGTGTATGTAGTAGTAGAAGAACAAAACAAACGTTTTCATTACTGACACATTTGGAAAGATTCGCGTATTTTTATTTGTAGCAAAATAACAAAGTACTTCATCAGCGGTTAACGAGGCTTTAAACCGAAGCCAATTCATAATTAGCCATGTTGCATAGCACGCAGTACAATGTTAAGTTTGATAATTAATAATATTGCGTAATATTTTTTGCAGATTGGCACAATCAATAACATATCAAGTCACAAACATATACTTATTTCTCATATAGTTGACGCAGCTCCATAGAAATTTTGACTAGATTAGATAGAAATAATAAATAGTATTGATGTTAACTGACGAACATTTTATGTATGGAAGAGATAGAAATGTCAGGACCGTGCCAAACAGAAATCTGTAATTTCTGCCTCGACTATCGGGTGTAATGCTTACTGATTGACGGCTGACAGGAGGGTAACTTTATTGTGTGTGTTTATGTGTTATGTGTGTCCGTTTAATTGTGACCTGCAGCCTATACGGCTCGAGCGATATTGAAGAGTGAAGTGACATTCGAGTCATATTCTTCACAGGTGTATTATATGGGTTAGTCGGGTTTATTGTATTTGTGATTAACTACTGCTAGTTTAATTTTTAATTTAAACAGATTATAGCGTAGAAGGAAAAATGATCTTCAAAATACATGTGATAATTGATATCTTTAACCGTCTCGATTGGCGCAAGCTCAAAACAGATTATTATTTTTAATGAGTGCTGTGATTTAGTCCGAGTTGTGGTGGCGCTGGTATGTGGGTTGGCGCCGGGAATAGCCGCTCCCCGTCGCCGAGCTGGAATATTGGAAGCTACGCTCCATATGGCGCCACTACTAAAATATCACTCCGCTGGACAAAGTTATGTTTTTACATTATAGTCGACATTGATGTTTGTTACTTTCGCTAAATTCTACTCGTAGTTATTCAGATTAAAAAATATAAAGGTGTGACAACGAGTCTGGCTTTGAACGGCTAATGGTTTTATTTACAATTTGATAGCAATCATTTGTACAAGGCTGGAATCTGTAAGATCGTTTTTAATATTAATAAAGGTTTACCCATTATCAATACAAAAATATTATTATTTACTTCGTACCAGTTCTAGTGTAAAAGTCGCAGAAAAATTAAATCGCCTAAATATAGTTTTTGTACGTTATTTTATCGAAAATATTATTGTTTATTACATAATGTCGCAGAGTTTAGATACGGAACTACCAGCTTTAATGGTTACAAATTAGATTTAATAAAGGAACAAGATCGACTACTTTGGAATTCTGATTATTACAACTATTAAGAACTTTAAAAAAAGTTGTTTCAAAAATGTCGAGTGTTGTAAAAATGTGTCGAGCTTTAAAATCTCCAATTCGCATACAAGATAATTTTGGCAACAAGGTTTTTTCTTAATCACGCGTTTTAAACGATTAAGCAGTAAAGACACACGTATCGTGCCGCGCGCCGGAAACCGAACGCTCGTCGGAATACTGATGAGCTTGGTTGGGTCGCCAAAAAATTAATTATCCACGCTTCGAGATTTGCATTATGCAAATGACAAGACCACGGTGTTGTGACATCGCTCTACCAGAACCGTGTGCACGAAATTACCTTATAAACATGTTTGTGGAAAATTTTAAGTAACATACATAAAATACTAACAAGACATACAAAACATTCGGTTCTGTCACTTGTTAACACTAATGTAGTGGTTCTCAAAGTTGTCTGAGCTCTAATACATCTAATAAAAATTTCCAATCATGGTTGTTTTAGAATATGGAAATAGTAGCGAATCGCGGAACTTCTTAATGCCGTTATTTGTTCTTATTGGATTTAAAAAAATATATAACACAAGAACTATCAAAATGTAGTAAATTTGTTCTTTTATGTGACCAAACTTAAATGTAATTTTTATTCTTTAAATATTTACCTACAAAGTAGAGGAGAACCTCTAATGTAGAAACATTTTAGGGCCGCTTCGCTCATTATGTTGAAACTATGAGTACGCCCAAACTGTAGGTCGCAATCCATAGTTTAGATATGTATATCTGATTGGATATATCTATTCTCTATCTAATCCATAACACTTTTTGCTGTTAACTTTTTGTTATTTGTCCACCTCAGAGGATGTCGTATGGATACTACATTTTTCGAGCGTTGGTCGTCAATTAATATTTTATTTTTAGGTTTTTTTAGAAAATCATTATTTGTGATGCGAGCTTAGTTTACAAAACGCTTGGTTACGAATACCTAAGTTATAGCAGATCTGTGATACCCAGTAGAGTATTTTGCAGTTTTCTCTAATCTATTTTACTATTTCAATTACATTGTCGCTCTTATGTGACTTTTAAGCGTAAAATAGATTAAGAATTTGATTAACAAAAAAATGTACAAAATTAAACTAATTTTGTAAATCTGTTTTGTTAATCAAATCTTGTTATTTTTAACATTATTTTTATTTATTTTACATTCTTTCTTTTATATTTTATATAGTTATTCTGATAAATTATTCTTTTAAGTTTTTTATTGGTAGATCTCTTTAAAATATTGAACAGAATGAAGTGACAGTCGAAAAAAACTAGATAATTTTTAAATAACAGAATGCACGAAATAATGGCACATTAACGTCTAAGTAGGCGTTGTCACGTAGGTACATGTAATTTTTAGTGAAAAATTACGTTCAGACGACATTTCTCACTCCGTCTCTAACTACCTCATTAGGTTAATATTTCGTGTGACCATTTTTAATGTATCAAACAAAAGATGCAAATGTTTTAGTATTTGCATAACAATCGTCTTTATTCGGTGCCACTCAGGTCATTGACTTCTGCTTGTTTTCTTTTAGAGTTCAGAGCACTTCACTAGAACACTTCCTAAGCACCTGTGTCTTAGGTTGCTCGTTATGTTTTCTCACAACTTGAAAGGCTTAGGAATCAAAGTATGTCATCATAATATTACGATAATTACGAGCTCGTTTTTCAACCGACATATTGTACTATTACTAATCACAAATATTTGTCATTGTGCATTGATATTATTTTACATAATACTTTTACAGCGTAGAGTCAGCACATCATTATGATGTTACAAAAGGACACATGGACGTTGCCGAGATTAAGATGAACAAGGAACGTGTTATCCTTGACAATGAACAATCGGATACATACTCGTATGTATTTGATAATCCGTTTGCGGAAATGTATTATTAGAAAACATCCTTTGTACCGCGATTTGCGTTACATTATGAAGACGTGGTTTGTTTATTTATGTTAATAAATATACGATTAATCAGGTTATACAGGATGCACACTTAAATCGATAGACAACATTACCCTGAAATAAATTCAGTAAAAAGAGAAAGAAGTTTATGTATCTAGCTGTCTGGGGCTTAGAGACGTGAGAATATAATTCTCTTACGGTACGGTAATGCGAATAAATGGTGGCTAAACTTATAAAGTGAAGATATCGATATTGCCTGTCTGGTCGATAATATCATCTTTTCGATATAGTGTAGTAATCTTACACTTCGTTCCCTTATTACGAATAGGCCTTGGCTTTGTCGCTCTATTGCTAACAACAGATGTCCTAAATTTGTTGAGCAGGAGGTTGACATTTGATAAAGAATATCTACGAATGACTATTGAATAATTTATACATAATGATTTACGACCAAGAAAACTGCTATTGTCATTTTTATATCAGTTTGTTGTATGGATTCGTGTTACATAAAATTCAATCAAATTTTTAAATGTTCGAAATTTTAAATTTTATGCTTGGAAAACGATCCTTGGACTCGAGACGTGACAGTTAAAATTAATCTGAATACTTATGTTGATTACCACAGTCGTGTTACATTTGACTAGTAAATTGTTTCATATCATAACTTGCGCCCATAATCCAGAGTGTTAGCCAGATATTAGGGATTACCATTTGACGCAGTACTGGCGTACCCCTCTCGCCTCTTCCACATCCATACATCTACCCACTAACATGACGTAAAAATAATTTATGTAACACTCTTTATACTTTGTTTTAAACGATACATATACCGATTCCCTGGCCCTTACATTCATTTTAACCATATCCTTTGACTCCGTCTATACCCCAGCGAGAATGTTCCCCCTTGTTAGTGAGAGGCCAGTACGACTGCGTATTTTCGTTAGCGTTCCCTTTCAACTTTTAAGGACTACTCTTAATTTATCAAGAACACTTTTACCTTAAATGTGTAGCAGGAATAAGGATCTGTACAAAAACGCAGAAATATTTATATTTTAAGAAAATATACAGGCCAAAGGGGATAATTATATAACATACTAAAATGTTTTAATCACATGTAAGCTTCTGTAAATTACAAGTCTAATATTTTTATTAATTTGGACAAAACACACATTAAGTTTATTGTTTTCATGTTTATATGTGTAATAATAAAAAGTAGATGCTCTAATTATCTCTTATCTGTGGTGTAATGAAGGAAATTTGCTAACAACACATTCGGCGGTTATATCACGGTAGCCGGCGTAATGCTTGTTGACCCACTCGCACACTTCGTCAGTTATGCAATTAATGTGCGTAATTGCATCCTTGTATCGCGTTTCCGTTGATAGCCCAATTGTGGGACAGCTGCGCGACTCGTAACATAGGATAATGTATTGTAATTGCAATTTTTATCGTGACACAACGATTTTACAAATAGAATTACCCTGTTTTTACTTAATTTAAGTCTAGTTCTTGAAAAAAAAAGATTCTTGTAATATATGAAGAAGTAGTCTTTGATGTTAAGTCAATGCCTATTCTCTCTCCTTTTAATATAACAACATTAAAGTCGTAGTAAAAGACTGCATTGTTAAAATTATTTCTCAAAGCACTTTACCGTATACGTTGCTCTAATTTCTCCGTTGCAACCATGATCCATTAAATTCTAAAAAGTTGCGTAGCAAAGTTGAAAAATAGAAAGACCCTTTTAATACGTCGACAAAAATTGTTGAAAGAAAAAAAAACATAATTATATGGCCTAGGTACGTCTGAGTGCGGCACAATCCCCTTTCCTAATGAGAAGGCTCGAGATAAAGCGCCCTCGACACCGCGCTACTGTACAGCCCCGCGCTGCGTAAACAATCAGTGTATAGGAAAAAATCGTGCAAATAATATATTTAGGTAGTAGGTACAGTCATGTACGAAATAATGTAAAAATTATGTATAAGAACTACAGCAACCACTGCGTCCAATAAGAATATAAGGGATTTATTGCAGCTTTTTGTTTATGTAGAAAAGGCGAGAGAAGGAAATTTGCATTAAACTTCCAACTATACAGCATTGTAATTTTTTTCCCTACTTTACTATTAATGTTAATTACATTACCCAAACTAATCATCTTAATCTTTTTTTTATATTTGCCAAGTGCTATAATTATTACGCTATAAGTCTGTCCTAAAATATGATGACCAATGAGTAGTTCAACAGTGGTAGAGTCCGCAATAACAACATCTGTTGCACGAATGGCCCACTCGAGCGGTGAAACACTACACTCACAGAAGTCAGGCGTGAAGTAAAAGTTTTCTGCGTTTCGCCCGATGACTGAGATAACGGAGGCCTAATTTTAGTCGTCTTCCCCTTCTGGAAAGGAAAGTGGAAAAGAAAAGAGTATTTAACGGGGAAGGGGACGAAGATGAGAAGGAAATGTCCAATTTTCTGTCTGTGCCCTGCTCTGTCTATTAAAGGTAGGCAAAGCATTTGCAACTCGTTAATGCTTGTTGCAGATGTCTATGGTTAATTGCTCTTGCTCGTTTGCCACCTTCTTGTATTAAAAAAAAACTTTTTTTAGCTGTTAGTCAATGGTCGTCAATACCAAATGTTCGCTAAACATAAGTCCGTTCACTTTTATTTCATAAATTTCATATAAAGAGATTACATACACATGATATTACACGTGAGTTTACGTATTTAGTAACTTTCATGTTTTTAAAGTGAATAGCCGTTACATAATGCTCGTAACCATATCACTACGATGTGTTTCTGCGGAGATGGTGATTTGCATTAGACAGCAAACTTTATGTAGAGAGAGCAGTCGAACATCACGCTTTTTGTTAGGCAATTTTGATTACTAATGTTATAACTATGATTGATAATGTTAATGCTCTAATGACGCTTTGTGCTTGGCTATGTGCGTTTGACCTTAACTACGTGATCGAGCCGAGGTCCGTTGAAGCAATGACATTGTTAATGAATAGTAACTAGTGATTTACCACGTGCCCAGCATGTGTCATGACGAAATCAGCCGACAACTAATAAAGAAATTTGTTCCGGGATTATATCGGATACTATTGCTATAATTCTTTTGAATTAGATGACAATTTTTATTAGAGCCTAAGCTAAAAAGTATGTTAGTAATGAACGAATTACTGTCGTTGGTTACTTTGTCATTCATTCGATTTTTGTATTCCGTGTAAACTGATCATAATTTCGTGCGTATTGTTTTGTTAACTAAAAAACTCCATCGTTGTTGGCATGGAATACATTATATATGGAGTTCAATTAATGAGGGATGATTCGCAGTTTAAAATCTCTGACGTGTTAGCTTACAAAAACTTTCGCTGTTTCATTCAATCTCCCGACTGGAATCCAAATGCGAGCCGCTTCGAGTATACATAGACATGCGTTTCTTCATGTCTGCACTAGAAAGAATACCTTTTGTCTTAATCCTTTTCGGTGTAGTGCTGGCATGGTTCGCCTACAGTGTTAGACAGGGTCATCGATTCGAAACTAAACGTAAATAAGTTTCAGCTATATATCTTAAAACAACAGAACAATCTGCTGTTTGAAAAATATGGTTGATACTTAACACAAGATTTGGATGCTTGCGAATCGCTGAAGATAATTATCAGTGTAAAGAAAACTTCAATAAACGATCGTCGTCAGTATTACCAGCCTTTGGACATTTACTCTTTGACTTGGCCTTCCTTGAAGACCTTATCTCGTTTGATTGTCAGAGCCTACACACGCTGTCATCTTTTTCGTGGCTACCTTTTCCCTAGTAAATGGGCACCTATTTTGTGACGACGTGACAAGGCTGTGGACCAACTTAGTAATGCTTAGTTTAGTTTGAGTATAATTTATTTCGCGGGTATGTATGTAGGTTTGTATGTATCTCCGTTCCATTGTGATTTCATGCAGCCTAAACGAATGGACCGATTTAAAAGAGTGTGAGGTGTCATTCGATTTGTATTCTTCCCCGGAAAGTCGTGGGGCATGTCGGGTTTGTGACTTTTTAAATTAAAGTTATTTATAATCTAAAGTTGGTGTGACCAAAGTGGTTCTGTCATGTATTAAGATTTTTTTTTTGGGCACTTGAAGATCATCAGCCCATTTTCTTTGATTTTTAGAGGTGTACTTTGTTTTTACTTTTACTTTTATATTTTATGCTTACTTATCATCACTTACTGTTGAGTGCGTTCTCGTGATAAAAGAGATGATAATTTCGGAGGCCTGTGTGTGGGGCAGGCGGAGCGCATCGGAGCGTCGGAGCGCCGGATGGTGACTATGCCAGGTGACGAGGGGGGCCCCACTCTTCCGTACTTTATGGATAAGGTTGCTTATACACTAGGTTGCTTTTACATTCAGAATAATTGATTTAGATTTAAATGCTGTTTTATTTATCAGTTATGACTAGTTTTTATCTGTTTTTCTTTGCCATCGCTATACTTTAATTTTTATCACACTGCATATATCTGTCAGTGACGGTATTGATAAATTCAAATGTTTGTATTTCATTGCTATTACGTTTTAATGGCATTTATTTAGTTACGAAGAGCGTTTAGTAAATAAACGACATTAAATAATTTCAAAATTCATTAGTAGTACGATGTTCTCAACGATGTTTCTTCATGTAACATCCAAAAGTTCTATCGAATATCTATTTTAATTCTATTCAGTACAAATTTTGATACAAAAATGCTCTAGCGTTTTCCGCTCGGTGTTGCCCCACCCTAACTTCTTTACTCGCTTGGAAGCACACAATATTTTCTTCACATTAAACACGTTACTGGGGTAAAATAATTAGAAGACTCGACTGTGTATGTTTTTAACAGTTTTCTTTGTTGGCTAAAAGGAATATAAGTACAACATTGTAGTAAGTTATACATTTTTGTGATAACTTTTAACCATTTTATTTTCTCTTTTCCAGGTAAGTGCGTGAATACTGCTTTCGAAACAAGTGAGCGAAAAACATCAATTTTAAAATAGCAATTAAATATTAAGTATACGAGTTTTAATAATGATTTATATTTATTTGTAATTTATTTTAGTAGAGCTTAAGTCGGACACCCCCGAAGAACTAACGTAGACTTCACAAACGGGATTTTTTAGTTAAAAAACAAACTTACGACTTAATTATAATAAGAAAAATATATAGCTACGTATATCTGCCTACCTCTTGTAAAATAAAATACTTGAAACTTTATTACCTATTGACATGCCAACACGTAGTCTGTTCACGTGACATGAGTCACAGCACGGTAGTGTCATTGGCAACGACTGGGTGTGCTCCATAACCTTGACACAGTGCCGAAATGACGTCGGCAGTGCTGAGCATTGTGCGGGCATTTGTGTCACTCCTCGATAACACGACCTTCCGGGTTTATCGAGCATGTCGCATGATCACAACACATACCTCTATCAGATTCGACACTCGCTTATAAATCTATTGGATTTTAGGCATCTTGGTATACTGAAAGAAATGTGATGATTTAGTAAATGTTCTAGTAAATCTAGCAATATGTGAATTTTCGGTACATCTTCGGAACCCAAGGTTCAGGATAAATAAAGCATCATTAAATGGGACTCACTTGCTACTGTCCGCTTTCCAACAATTTTTAATCGATTCATAAATGACGCAGCATTGATCCTCACCGTCCTCCTTTTTTGGAGTCGGTTAAAAAACCTATCACAAAACCGATTCAACAATCATGTGTTTCCTATAATGATTTTCTTCTGTTTATTTATAATAATCTATTTCATTTTCAGCGAGTTTTTTTTTTCATTTTTTTCTTCATAGTAAGGTCAGGTGTTGTTGGATTTGGCTACACGGCTAACTGTAATTCTAAAGACTTAGCGTATGGCAGGTATGGCCATAGGAATGTTAGGGCTTGTACCGAATAAGCGCTCCAATCTAAGCGTAGTCGGTTACGCGTACACCAGAATGCTAGTCCGTACCTACAGCACCGAATATACAATTTGCATACGCGTTCCTACATAATCCCGCAGTGCATAAGGTGCCTTGTACCCGCATCCATCTGTACGCGTATTCAACATACCTACATAACGCTTATATCGGAACGCTTAGTCTGTACAAGGCTTCACACAATGTAATTAATTACAAACTATTTCAATGTAGGTCACAGATTAGTAAGGAATTGGAGCGATGAATTCCATTAATTTAAATTAACTAATCAGATATTTTATTGGTTTAATCTTATCTTAAACCAGTGGGTGGTTTGAGATAATATGACAAAAAAAAATAACGTCCCATAAAGTTTCAACCCAAAGATGACCTTTTTATCTTTTATATTCCAAATCTTAAATAAACAATATTATGTACGTATATAACGGGTCGGTTAGAGGAACTTTTAATATCGTCCTTCCCTACGTCAATACCAAAAGACAAGCGAACAAACAACACATGCAACATTTAATTTAAAAGTGCATCGCAGCAAGCAATATTTACGAGTGCAACGCTGGTGATAGGGCACACGGCCCTAGTAGTAGTTTGTGCAACAGATGCTCTGATTATCTGACGGAGCGCGGGTAGACAGATGCCACGCTGCCGACTCGCCGACTCGCCTTGGCGCCGCGAAACGGGTGCGGTCACACTTATAGCGGGGAACCATAATCATTATTGATTTTTTTTAGTTACTTAATATGAAAAGTGTCATTCCGAATATATAAAGTTCTGTGAAAGTCATACACTCTCAGACTGTTACATAGGCACATCGACGATTTTTTTTTTTGTAACCGTAATGTAAAAGTTTTAAGCGTATATCGATACAATGTTAGCCTGCTCTCACTGTCTAAAATACAATGCGGACTATACAATGCTTTTGTACACTTGGACCTGACCTTTTGCCACATTCTGGGATATTACAAATCGTTACGCTTGTGAACTCCCACCAATCACCTCAACTGCTTCTATTTTTTCTCACAATACTCGAATTTCGGTAATTTTATTAAAGGTTCAGTAACTATTTAACTGATTGAATTTACGATTATATGATAAGCCGTATACTCGCATCTTGTGATATTGGGTTCGGGTTCAAACAAGCGGTTAGGGTATGACAACAACATAACCGTTATGGAATCCGTCCCGTTAAGATACACCATTGCTTATATAATAGATATATTGTAATAGCTCTAACACGCACCATACAATAAGAGAAGGTTGTACGAGGTATCGTTTTCATGCGCGTAGGTCGTTGGGACACGCATGATGTGGTTTTCTATAAGATGAGCTTAGCATAAGCTTTATTTATCCAAACCAAGATGGTAGGATGATATCATATAAAAATAGATCTTCGATTCGTAAACATATTTTATTACCTTTGCATTATCAATATTTCCTTGGAGATTAAAAGTAATAGTAAATAATAAATCACGAGTTTTCTGTCGCCACTATTTAACGCAATCAGATACGTTAGGGCTTCTTCTTATGTTATTTATAATACTTTGTTTCTTAAGAAACGATATGCATCTCGTTTCAATTCGTTCAAATTTATTATTTCATTTATTCGGAGAAACGATATTACTATCGGAAGTTTATAGTAAAACAAAAGAAAATATTTATATAATAAAAACATCATGCAAACTCAAACGATCGTGCATTTCGCTAAACGTGACAAGCGGATAGACGTTGATACGTGGATAAGGATAAAAATAGTGCAGCTGACGTCGACGCTCAAGGAGAAGGTTTAGCGACAAACCGCACAGCCTTTATCAATGTTAGATAACGAATTCCGCGCTCAGCGACTTTATTGCTCACATTGCAAGGCTCGCTTTCCAACAATGTTACTATAACATATAGCATAATATCTTATCAACAAATGAGAAGCAATTTATTTACCTGTTTAGTATAAATAAAGTAACAGAATAACACATTTATTTAATGCAGCAGCACTTCTTCAATTATTCAAATTTTTACACAATAGAATCCTTAGCATCGCACTTGCAACATCTTAACCCTTTCCCCCCGGGGTAGTGTTTTTTAACGAATTTCCGCTTTTGAACTTTATTTTTATAATAAGGTAGGTAAAAGGAAACGCACATATTTTTTTTAGATTTTTATTTTACCTAGAAGTACTATTTCCAAGACCTAGACTTTAAAGTACCGACAGGAACTTCGTGTAATCACAATGTTAGAAACTTCGATAGAAACAATAATAGTAATGAGATCCAACCATGATTTATTAATAATTAAATTAAAAGGTATTAATTAAATATTCACCTCGTGGTATTCAACAAAACAATTTTTCTTTTCATTTACACACAGAAACACATTGCAATGCGAACATTTACTATGAGGTTTCGACTGAATTTTCTTCGAACTGCAAACCTCACACCTTCCCCTGTTCTCT
>DWLR01004530.1:0-11969 GCA_018246295.1 Papilio alexanor hazarajatica | reverse complement strand
TTAAAAAGTGACAATATCAATATGACTGAAAATGGCAAACACCATTTAGCAAAGGCTAAAACTCGTTTATAAAATTAAAGACTGTAAATGTAAACTATTCGTTAATACCAACTAGCATTTTACAAGTTGTTTGCCTCAGTCCGATTGTTTTTATTGAGATAATCAAAAAGTTGTTAAGTAGTTCTGTTGACCTTAATATTACAGTTTATTTGACATCCAATAGGTTCATATTGACAGGTCTTTAATAGGTTGAGTAGGTCTTTAATTTTATCCGATTCAGAGGTAAAATAAAGACGCAATAATTTAAACGAAAATATGATTTATTTCTACAATAAGGGGCACGTTCGTGCGTCTCACAATGATGATTAAAAACCATGAAAATAAATACATCGAGGGTGCGCGTCCGACATGTCATGCCGTCGCGTATGCACTTGTATCTATATTGTGATGAAATACATTTAGTTCACTGCCTACGATTTGATTTTTAACGAAGTCACGATGTAGTACAGACAATAAAATAAGTTTAATGATTTAGCGACAACAATTATATTTAGCTATTAGTTTAAAATGTACAAAAGATGCGGCGTGAGGTAATGTAACGCGGTACAATATTGCGGCGCTTATAACGCCGGTTGCTCCATTCCTAACTGGACTCCCACAAGAGCCAATATAACGCAACCACATCGGTATAATAATTAAACAATTGGTAACAAATGTAGTATTTTTTATTCAAAATAAAAATATTACAGCAACAAAAAAAAATGTATAAAAGTTGCGTGTCTTCGAGAAATAAATCTATTTTTCGATATTAATACAGTTAAAATGGTAGCAACCTTACAAAAATAAGAGCCTTGAATGGCTGAACTTAACGGGTGTACTTAGGGTATTATATAATATAACATAGAGTTGCGAGGGTTTCGTTCCCCTGGCGGCGGGGCGCACCCCATCAGCCCTGGCCACGGCCTCCTCACCGTTAAACAATATTAACACATAAATAGCCATTTATCTATGGTATCAGATAGATTTAATAAATTTTTAACATGAAATGCGACATTGCATTGGTATTTTGCCAGCCCCCATATTATATCAGATTCAACAATAACCATATAATATTGATTGAAACTGTATTCCTCGCCCTAGCTATATGTACAATTAAGAAAACTAACACGGATCGCGAAACGAAGTTAGGTGCAAAGTAATCGCCTAGGTACTTAAACATTTAAAAATCTACTATGAACCCTCAGGCGGACGCCTGTCGATCCGCTCAAATACACGTCCTCATGCAAACTTATACCGATTCAATACTATACACAGACTAAAGTAAACAACATCCATTGAGATTAAAACTAACTTACCTTTAATGAACAACAAAGTGGCTAACTTACAAAATAGCAACGCGTTCGTCGACGCGCGTCACTTAGCGTACAGCGGTTTTATTATATTTTGGAATGTGTGTGACGCGTTTGATTCTCCCGCCCTATCGTGTCGTCAACTCGTGATGATGATGTAATGATGCGATGATGATGGCGCGAGGGGCTTGCCGTCGTGTTGCCGTCGGCTTGTCCGACCTCTTCGACAACTAAATCCTCGCTCCGTTACATCTAATTCAACTCAGAATGTACATTTACACATACAACACCCATGGCGTGTGCCTTAACATTTCAAAATACTTACTTTTTAATTCATAAATATAGATATTACTTACAAGAAAGTTACATACAATATATGTCGCTGTATTTTACAATCTAATCTTACAACGTAAATAGTGGGTTTTACATGTACGACACAAGCAGAGATTAAAATTCTATTCAATTAAATAAATTGTTGAAACTGTAGTGAAGCAAAATGACGTAAAGATGAAGCAAACATTAAAGTATAGTTAACGATACGATCACCGCTACCTTAAAATACATATTGTCCAAGTTTTATTTCTGTGAAAAGGATATCAATGCTGAATTCAACCGTTAAAGAAGCTGCTATGAGAGGTCAGTTGGGGAATCACTTCGAGTCAAAAGATATGTATCAAATTTTAGGGACAAATAGCAAAGTAGTCCGCACAGCTTGTAAACCGTTGCTAATATTTTGAAAACTTGCAAAATCTACCGTTTCCCCTCCGAACGTCACCCTTTTATTAACGTGTAAATATTTTTTCAAATGGCACACGACACTGTAACCTTCGATTTATATGTCAATTTCGAATATTAACCGTATAAATATTATGGTACAAAAATTTTAATATGTATGAAGTTATGAATAAAAAGTTTTCCGTTATGTTATAAATAAAAATAATTTGACAAATATTTAATAAACGCATTTCGTATTGAAGTATCAGAATATTTCAAGTGAAACACAAAAGAGACCTTTTTGTTTAAATTGAAATTTGTTAATTGACCAATCTTTTTTTGTATTAATACTGTATATTTAGAATTCTAATATAAATAAAGAAAAATCTGATATACAAAAATACTGTAAAATGGTAACATACGTTTAAATTATAAATGTGTAACAAACTTATTGTACAGAGAAGTGTGAACGTGGGTAGCTATTTTATGAACGAGGAAAGTTATAAAGTTAATGTTTTCACGTTAAAAAGACGTATTTAAAATTTTGAATCAAATCGAGGACAAAAACGGCAATGTTGTACACAAACTGTCACGTTCTGCCGCCACAGTGTAAAACACGAGCACACAAACAGGCTAACGAATCTAACTATTACATATGATCACAGATCAACTTCGTCTTAACTTAGAAAATGTCTACGAGTGTAAAGCTGCGACACACAGACCACTCTAGTGTGACACATACTTTATACTGGCGAGAGATTTTGAACGGATTATATTTTAAAAAGTCAATGCAATGTTTGAATTGGTTTAACTTAATTTACAATAAAGTTGAAAGAGGAAGTTGCAATATGATAATATGTATACAGATAGAGAAAATTTATACTCAAACTGTCTTCAACTCATAACTTCTTTCGTATCGCAGCCGTAGAGCAGTGGTAATATTAAATAATTTCTATTTTAGACAACAAATAGTTAACATGCGGGACAATTCAAATAATTATGTTCGTAATATTTCATCTTATAAAGAATAACTGGATGTAATGCGTCGATAAACTAAATATCGATAAATCTATGACCAAACACAATTAATATTACTGTTTGTTCTTTTGTTAATTACCTTGTTCTTGCAAACTGAAATCTTGTATAATGTATAAAACATACCACAACTTTGTTTCCAGGAACTTTGTGAAGTGTATATGAACCGATATATAAATATGTACACACATCAATAAATGTAGAGGATTGCTAAATTAAGTCGCAGGACATTGTAAACAATACAAATGATTGATAAATATCACTCTATCTTTTGGACTTTCCTGATTCTAATATAAAAATGATTCCACACCTTATTGTAGCGTTCCTCTAAATTTGTCATGATTAAGAGTACGTATGTATATGCATATATATTATATATACACACATATACTATATACATATCTGATCTTCATTTAATATGACAGATATACAATGCTCCGTTCCACTGTCAGAAACACAAAAAAGCGACCAACAAACAGTCTACTCGATCGATATGAAAATATTTTTAGAGCCTAAACCTTTTTTTTTGCAGAGATGTTAATAAATTGTGTTTCACTGGACGGTATTAAAGACAAAAATACGGTGCCATAACTTATGTATTAAGTTTAACAAGCCTAGATAGAAAAGATAGGCGCTAAGCCAAATTATATGAAACGAATTAATTTTATAATAACAATATAACTTACTATATTAAATCGTTGATGCGGCTTCTATTATACATTCGCACTTGGTGCAAGGACACTATGACAATAATTATATAATAATAATATATATTTATAAACATACATATTCAAACACAAACCATTAATCACATTTCAACTAAAATCCATTTGTTACGTAGTCAAGTAAGTGTATGACGCGTGGATTCTGTTCCGCCGTCGTCGCGGGCGCAGAGCGACAAAATATCCGCCAATTAAAAAAAAGCACAACTTAATAAACCGATTAGCAAACCACACCAAGGCTTGGTGTCATACAATGATTGTGTGATCATACAGCAATTACATTAAAATATTAATATCCAATTTTTCCACGATAAAAGTTGATCATTACACTTGTTTACATAATGTAATATATTTATATTAGAAAAATACGAAGTAATGTACTTTCAGTTAACATATCATATATGTTAATAAAGAACAATATGTTTTTATAAAAATACATCGCCTCGCTCGACCATCGGTCGGTAGGCGCTAGTACCCATATCTTTTAAAAATCTATGATTTTTAAGGCTCTCTTGCACGTATGTTGAAAAATATTTTACATAATTACAATATAAGTAGAATAAATCACTGTAGTGTGCTAATATTTACAAGGGTTATTTTTTTTTGTACTAACACGACCGATAAACAAAAAATAAAAACAATAATTTGATTTGAAAATAATGAATATCTTAAATATAATGATATAATATTTAGACAATACAATTTTGTAATATCAACTCTCGATAAAATTTGAAAACTCTCATCCCAACTACTCCATTCGTTTCCTGTTCCACCGATATGTGGGGAGGGGCGCATGCCTCAACGCGGAAGTGATTTCGGTCCTTTGCAAGGTGCTTTTAAAAGGCTTAAACGAGAAGGTAAATTTAATAAGTAACACGAAATAGGTGGCGGCTGACATTCGGCGGCCGCCACGGCTTATATATATCCCTAAAAAACTAACATTTATACAATACGACATCAACTATCATTACAACGGTATCCAATTTTCTTCATTTATAATCACAGACGCTTTCCTTAATGTACTGTTATATTTTCCCTTCCGCACCGATGTTAAGATAGATATTAACACTAGTCTAATGTACATTTACACGTAACAACAATTTTGAAAGTAACACAACATGCTGCTCAATAAATAAAATCGTAGCTACAACACGAGACTGGTATACGACACATCCTGTATAGTTTTATGTAACAGAGATTAGGTAGATAAATATTTGTTTTATCTGTATTGGGACTAGGCACGCGCGGCGCGTCGGCCAGCGCTCGGTGCAATAACTTAGTATAATTAATCACACACCAAGTTAAAAACTAAAACTAAGTGATAAGTAATATTTTGTAGAACATCATGCGTGAAGTTGTCGGGAGCTCTTGGCGCAACTTCCCTGTCTCCGCACCTCATTGGCAATTCAAGATCTGTGGACAGAAAGTGCACTTCGTACAATAACATTTACATTAAAAAAAAAAAAACATCGCCTTGCCTGCATCTAGCACGTGCATGTTAATTACTCAGATAATTCAACTCATCAGTGGCGCACGGAGGTTATGTGTGGGTTACGCTATATATCATCATAAAATTGTAAACATGTGTTAGCTTGTAATCTAAGAACAATGGCGGATATGGGGGATGATAGGGGAGATTGATCCCATTCTGTGGAAAGCTTAATTTTCTAATGGAAGGTTTTTAGCAAGGTAAAGAATAATAATCACTACAGTTTAATATCTGTCACGGAAAAATCGTGATAGTTTTGGATGAAAGGGGCGGGGACTTAAGTCTCTTGTCGTCTCTAGATCCACCAATGTTTTAAGCTGTCGGAAAAATGTGAGCTGACCTGGCCATATACAATTTGACATATTACGTCACACGTAAGAAACCATTTTGTTTTTATAAATATGCAGCATATTAAAAAACACTCGCAGGCACGCTCCGCGGCCACCTTGAATTGGATCATCTATACTACATTACTAGCTAATATTTAATGGAGTAAACTAATTATAAACCAACTTCGTTATATTATGAAATTAGTTATCAAGTTAGCTCCTTTATGTTATTAATTATTATTATTGCTGACGAGATAAGCCGGGCGTTCACAAATAAAAGCCAATTACACTCATTCGTGATGATTTAGTGCCTTTCTGTGCACCGAAATATTTTCATTTCCTTACCCTTAACATCAAATGTGGTACATTATCTAGTGATTTCTCTACCTTTCAATAGATCACTTTCTTGTCCATTTTTCAACGTTTAAGTTGGGTCAGTTCAGTCATCAGTAGTTAGCCCTCAGTTGTCATCTCAGTATATTATATTATGCAGTCCATCCATCTTTTCTTAGGCCTAACCCTACCAACATATTCCTCCATTCATATCTAACACTCTTCTTGTTACGTGCCGTTCTTCTTCTATTTTTCTCTAGCTATTTTATATTATCTCCAGCTATTTCTTGAAAATTTCATAAGATTATTTAACAAGATTGATTCAGTGAATCAACATCATTGGAAATGATGTTGATTGATTATTTTTTTTTTTACTATTTTGTAGTTCGGTTTTCTATCAAACTGTATCTTTTAGATATCAATTTAATAAAAGTTTAAAATTTTAATAAGGATGAATGACATTTCGAATGATACAAAACATCCGATTTAATCAATTTTGACACATTTTATTATTCATCATAGTATCTGAATTATTAATCATAGTATGTGAATTATTCATCATGTATGAAACAATTTTTATTCATAACTATTTAGAAATACATAAAATAAATTGTCAAATGACGTGTAAAGTGTTTGTAATCAACAAAAATATTCCCATGGACGATGCAAATTAGAAACATTTCAACAAATTTCCGATATTTCTTCAAAAATCTTGTTCGAGTACAAATGATAACATAACATATATTATTAAGTTATTGATTCCCCAATATTTTATCAATTAATAATTTTTAATGAAACTGTTTAGCATAAATGTGAATACTATTAATTTAAAATAAGCGTACGTGCTTTATTCAAGTGATTGTCCACACGTCTATTTTAAAATAATAAAATATACAATTGAATAATGTCGAAGCAACCAACAACCATCTCTTTTTAAAACAGATATCTTGTTGGAAAAACGTTTACGTATACGTAAATTATACGTAAATGTTTTAAACATGTTTGCCACAAAACATCGGTTTAAAATATGAATTGATATTGTAAACTTTTCTTCTGCATGGCTTTGTTGAAAACATTTTCCCGATTACTTTGTTAATTGCATTGAATTTACAATGGAAATTGATTAAAAATGTCGGAAGTTGAATTTTGAAAAACAAAGGATTTAACAATTTAATGTTGCAACTGAGCTTGGTAGTGTAGGTGAACACACTAGGGGAAATTGAATCGACGCGTTTGATGACAAAACTAAATAAGAACCAACATTAAGAATACCCGTTACGGAGGAGTTATTGACACCAATAATTTTTATGATTCAATTCTATAAATAGTTTTGCGCCTGATATCGTGATACACCCGTCACAGATAGATCTTAAATATCTCTTTAGTTCACTTAAAAAGAAGTGACGGGTTAAATCAAAATTTCATCACCTTTTTATTCATTTATTCTGTTCCGACAAATGAGTAGTGATACTTTAACACTTATGGCAAGGTAAAAAATTATTGGTCTAAAAAATGGAAATTGTTTTAAATAACACTGTAAGCCATTCGATGATTAAAGCGGGTCGGTGAGCGACGTAAAAAAAAGTAAAAGTTGTGACCTTGGGCGAGTCTGTTAACGCGCTGCGGTTAAAATGGAATTGAAAAGGTTAAGATTTTTCCTTCTGCCCGTATTTATCGTACAATTATTTACGCATAACATCTACAGTTTAACCAAGAATTAAGTAAGTTTAACAAGAAGCAGTAAAGTGTAAACGCATACGTCATTGTAGCCCTTTTGAAAGTAAAATACACAGTATGTTTTTTAAAACTACTCTTCCCGTAGGTTGTTGGAGTTAGCTTTTATCTTAACACACGTTTTCCTCTTACGTCGGAAGTAGTACAAAAAACATTGACACCTTGAATAGTCAACCTTTCTTACTATTAACTAAGTCTTTGTCTAGAATCGCCAAGTTCTGGTAATGAACTTATAAATTCCAAATGAATCACGAAACAATTGTAATCATTTATCAAAATTTTAAAATGGTATATTATTTACAGTTAAATCAAAATAGTATGTTAAGAATAACCGAAAGATCCGCGAACAATAAGCCTAACGTGTAAAAAGTCCATTGTGCTTTGATAATGAAAAAAAGATTCTTGAAAATTATTTTAATAATAAATCTCAAGACTTGCATTATTGTTAGCATTGTGCGCTAGTTCAATTGATGTAATGGAGTTTGTTTTATAACATCTATTAAAGAAAGCCAAGGTGAATTAAAAGAAACAAATATCAGCACTTATTGAATTATCTACCGTGGTGAAAAAAAAAATCATTCAGCTAGACTTTACTGCAGATAGAGCAATTTTTATTAATTGGTACAAATAATCGTGGCCTTGCCCTGGTGAACTTTAATTATATTACTTCATTGCGATTAGAACATCTATTCTAATAGAAACATTATTAAAACAACTATCAAAAATAATTTATTGGCCGATTGATCTTTAAAATAAGTAATTTCTGAAATACCAACAATAGAAAATATGCGTTGTCTGCTTTAGGATATAAGGCGAAATATTCGACATGTGTCGTTAAAAATAATATGGCGATATCTAAAATTAAGTGACAGGATGGCGCATCACGCAATAACTAATTATGACAAGTTCTGGTATAGAGGTTGAATATAAGTCTATTCAAACGGTCATGAGCAATTTGTGGCAAAAATAAAACTTTAAAGGTAAGAGAAAGTTTGTATATGAACACTTCAGTTGTTAAATTAGACTTATAAAACTTCTTATTTATTTCGCTTCGCTTTTCATGCAATCGCTCTTGTATCTATAGTCCGAAGGAAGACTGTTTAAAATTAATAAAGCATGGTGATAGAAGAAACATTAAAATATAGGTTACTACTCAAAGAAATACATCTTTGTTAAGAAGTTGCGAGAACCGATTAATACAACAACTTTATAATCTAAGAGTTCGATATTTAAAATTTCGAAATTTCAAAAGTTTCAAACAACATAATTTGAGGGGATTCTTTTATTTTTACTGAAGAGTTGTGTTCATTTAGCTTAACTAAAAGTGAATATTTACTTAATGTTTTTATCTTGATTTTTTCTTGATTTTCAGTGACACAATGAAATTAAACACATTTAAAAAAAGAGGGAAGTAAACAACGCGACACAGTTACTGAAAGTAACAAAACCGATAGAGCCGCATTGCTGCCTATCCGTGACGTCATTACTATAGTTCGAGGAAGAACAAGTGCATACTAATATAGTGCTTGGCGATAGTGCGTGTGCTTGGTGGTATAAGCTGATTCGAGGCACAACAAATCATATATATGTTATGTATGCTTACTCTATATTGGCGAATGCGGCTCAATCGTGTCACTCGGCAGGAATCCGCACCTGACACACAGAGAGCATTCTCTTGAAATATCATTACTTGCATGGGGACGCTATATATCATTCTGCATTCCTTAACATATATATTTACATATATCGTTTAATCGTCCTTAATGTTTTACGATTGAAGTGTTCTATGCCTCCAGAAGAAACTAAACTTTATCAAAAAGACGAATCATTAGTCTATTGTAAGTTTATTTTCAAACAATGTATTTTGTACGTCCAAATTACGTCTATATAAATTCAAAAATATACAATGTGTTACAACTTAATCGACTTCGTTTCATGGGAATTGTTGAGCACTAGAAGGAATTGGGTCAATCAAATGTACGAGTGACACAGTTCTCGACAGAACACATTACGAGATTAACAGCTTGGCTCGATACCAACTCGATAAAGGCACAGAGCATTCGGTCGCATTGAAATGGAGAACATGCTAAATGTTGGACACGTGGAGGATGTTTAATTCATTCATGAAGTGGGTGATAGAAGCTCGTGTAGAGTACATCCATTCGTTTCATGTCCGCGAGGATTTTGTCGAAACGAGTAGAGCGCTTAAATAAGTGACCTGAATCAACGAATTTGGGTCATTATTTAATTTATGCGAAACGACGCAGTTTTATATAAATTTTTCCGATTTCGGACGCTACACTAAATATTACTGTGTTAATTCGGTTATTTATCGAATGTTTTAAAAATAATATGTAGTAAGCGGTTGTCATTTTGATCACGCAAATTACTTTTCTCATAAGCTATCAGAAAAATGTATTAAGTATATTTGTTTTTTAGGGCATTATATTTATAGATGCATTACTGAATATTGTACATAAATTATTCTCAGACAAATATTCTAGTTAATCTAATTGGACTTATCGACGAATCGGTCTTTATAGTTTAACAAACTTTAGTAAATTTCACGAATGTTCTCGTTATCCATATACTCTATGAACCAGTCAATAACAGCTGCTACTTTAAATATTTTATGCTGATAATTTTTAATAATTGGTTATTAATTAAGATGTACAAATAAAAAAATTACATTAAGAACAGAACAGCATGCATGTGATAGAAATACATCAACAATTAAATGTAATTATTGTAACATTTTTAAGCGTCAATAATTTACTCCATAAAAAGTTTTTTTTTTCTGTAAATCTTGCGCAGCGTAACAAAAATCTAAACAATACAATGCACATTTAATGATATAAAAAATATTAAGACATATCTGTTAAAATGTCTAATAATAATAATTAAAAACTAGGAAAGTAAAAGACGCGTGGACAAGTCGATGCTTAACAATGAGTAATATATCATGAGAAGTTGCAACTCCACTCATCATACCGTACCAACACCTATGTTAGTGGATAAGCAAAGTGCGAGGTATACAGTTGCCAGTTGCAAAAATTAATATTGTGATTATTGATTTGATGATATGAATCTTTATAGATAATATATTTAAATATAAGATTTTAACACCATTTGCAAGGTTCACTTAGTAGATGATGAAAATAAAATTTACATAAATATACCATCCTAAAAGTGGTTACTATTTATTTGTCAACTATATTGGTAAACATTACACGTGCAAAATTATTTTACATTAAATTAATAACTAATTATTAAAGCACGCAAAAATGTTACCTATTAACAAGTCTTGTGACACCCAAAGCACAATGGGATTACAACGGATGCATAGTGCATAAAAGTTAGCTATATCATTTCACATCTAATGTATTCAAGACACGAGTTGTCAGAAAACTATTCTTAATGGTTGTAGCTTTGAAATAACCATGGAATTCAAAAACATTTGGTTAGCACCAAAAGTTTGGTTTGCTCACCAACAATTTGTGGCAGATTGTGCAAATGAAAGATTGCGTGTCGCAAGCTCCGTCCAATGAGAGGAAACTTTGCGGTCATGTGCTTTTTGCAACAACATTACAAATGGCGTAAAAAAACTGGCAACTCCGTCTCGCGGTGTGTTAATGCGTAACACATGAATGATCGCGTAAACTAAGATATTCTCATACAAGATATGGTAACGTACAATCTGTCTAGAGTCGAGGCGTGCTCAGCGTTCCGGGTAACCATTTCGCCTCCGTTCGGCCTAGAATAAGACACATTACTGCATATCTTACGCACTGTTCTCCATGAACGGTGCTTAGTGAACGCACCGTTGCTATGGCAACGAATGCGCAAATAAATAGGTAAATATAATAAACTCCTTATATATATGAACTACATAAATTACTTATAAATAACATTTATATTGCATAGGGCATGATGATTTCATATGATAAAGCGAGGCAGGTCGATCTCTTTAGTTAAGGGTGGTTTTTAAATTTTAGTCAACAAACACGTAATTATAAGATTCTGGTGTGGCGTGTGGAACTTACTTGCGCTTCGCGTGTAGCATTTCCATGAGGAGAGTTTGTGTGGGCGCCTGTCCGGCGCAGTGCCGCTGGTACAGGTGCTCCTCCCCTCGGGCTGCCAAGGCGTGGATCTCCGGCACCAGGGTTACCAATTTACTAAATTTGTCCTGCGAAGTCAAAGCATCGACTCTAGCCAAGGTGTTACATAATCTTAGATACTACAGCACTATTAATGCTAGAATAAA
>DWLR01004529.1:0-11970 GCA_018246295.1 Papilio alexanor hazarajatica | reverse complement strand
GCTGCGGCGGGCCCGGCGGCGCGCCCCGCCCACGCATCTCCGGCACGCACATCGACGCCGCAGACATCGGACATGGACCCTTATAAATTATAAGTACCATGTAAATGGAACACGAAAATAGAGACGTCATGACGACGCAACACAATTATAGATAAGATAGAAAAAATAGAACAAAAAATAAGAGAGGAAAAGACTATTACATTAAAAAGATTGTAGGAATAACTCACTTCATACACCCAATATAAAAAAGGTTTAAGACAACTTTCTTGATATTCGATAAAAATCTTTTTTAAAAACTTACCGGTGGGGGGTAGGTGGGTGGGAGGCGGTACGAGACGGGGGGCGGCGGCGCTTCGCCCTCCGCGCACAGCAGCGGCGGCGCGCGTTGCGGGCTCTCCGGGCTCACCAGCTGACAACACAACACAGTCAGTGCGCGCAGGGAATGCTCGTCCATTGATAAAAACAAGTAACAACGGTTTTCATTCTACAGTCTTTATGAGTTCTTAGCTATAAAAAATGAAATAAATAAATACAATTATAATTATTCTGTTATCATAATCTATTATTATCAAGTTTAAAAACAGTTTCTTCCTTTACCAATCTAGGTTGCACCATTAGGGCAATTAAATCTCCAAATGGAAAAGATCTGGTGTTTATACAAATATTTGCTGACCATTAGTGCCCGACTTGAACAAATTTCTGCAGACTTTTTCTGTGTTTTATCTTGTAATACCTAATGCGATCTTCACTTATTAACCCCCCCTCCCCTACTCTAAAAAAAACGTCGTTTTAACTACGCAGAAGAAAGTAAAAAATCTACAGTGTTAACAAAGAGAAGGGTACCTGTTTCTTGAGCGAGTTGAAGTCGTTGCTCATGTCGCGGTAGCGTTGCAGACACTCCTGCCACATGCCCGCCATCTCTGCCATCTCCGACCGCTGCTTGTTGATCTCCTCCTGACCGTAGCAATGTTTATGAATAATGGAGACAAACAACAAGCAACTCGCTTCATGTTAAGTGATCATCGCAATCTATAGACATCCACAACCATCACATAAGTAGGCCAATCAAGCAATGGCTGTCGACGATAGGGATTTGTACAATGTAAAAAGTCTATATATAATGAATAAACGTAACAGATTATACTACAGGAGATAGTATAGCTTCGTCGCTAGTTATACAAACACGAGCGCACTCGGCGTGGTGCCGCAGCCTGAGTGTCGTGTGCCGTACGCACCATAAGCCTGGCGTCGGTGTCGCCGACGTCGCGCGACACCGTCTCGTAGCGCCGCATGCACTCGCGCCACAGCCGCAGCTGCGCCGCCGCCGACTCGCGCACGTTCTCCGCCTCCTGACACACGTTGCAAATGAATTACTTTCATAAAGACTAAAAAATTGAGAAATTACAAATATTATTTGTAATAACTAAACACTACGAACGTACCTGCACGGTCTTGTCGTTGTCCTGCGTCTGCGACATGCCCTTGAAGCAACGCATCAGCTCCTTCCACAGCTTCATCATCTTGTCCATCGCCTCGCGCTGCTCCGCGATCTCTTGCTGAAATTATAACACGAATGCGAATTTAAGGAAACATTTTAAAAATATAAGTGTGTCCATCGCTCATAAAATTATTGGACTAATGATACGTAGATATACCGAATTATGTTTCGGACTAACAACTTGGTATTTTATAATCCTACCTACTATGGTCACGGATAGGTGTGTCTGAGACGTTGCTTGTCTTATAAATTTATGTCGTTTGTGCATTTAGTATATAATACTTATGTGTAATAAATTCACCTTCACAACTCTCATATAGTTACTTCTCCCGCTGGCCGTGCTGGTCTCGCCGTCGGCGCCGCTGAGGCCGGAGTCCCGCTCCTTTTCTGAGAACCGGTCGTCGACGTCGCGCGACACCACAGACTGCCGGTCAAACTGTTCCAGGTGCCTCCGGGACTTCTTGTTCGACAAATCATAGATCCGATCCCTGACCTCTGCCGCCTTCTCGTCGTAGTACCTGTCCCGATTGCGTTCACCGTAGCGTCTGTTCCTTGGCACTTCGCCACGTTTCACTTTGTGCGGATCGCTTCGGGCGGTCCCCCGCAGTTCGTCGCCGCATTCGTGTTGAATCTCGAAACTCCTGCTCACCTTCTTGTCGCAGTATCTTCGTCTGTCGTCGACGTATCTATCTCTCACGGGTTCCCTTTTATCGTAGTCCTTAAAGTCTCTTTGACGGCTTCCGTAGCCGGCGTCGATGCAGCTGCCGGGTGGGGTCACGGTAGGAGCGTATCCGTAATAAGTATTTTCGACCAGATGAGCTCTTGATTTTAACATGTCTAGTTTGCTTTCATAGTTATGCTTCCTGCTCTGAGAGTAGCAGCAAACACATTTGTCGGCGATATCTCTGCGCTCGTCAACCGGGGAGTAGTTGTCTCGGAGACGCACGAGGCTGTTAAAGTTGTCGTGGCTGCGTATCCTGGAGGGCGAAGTAGTGGCGTGGTGAGCGCGGCGCGCGGGGCTGCAGCGCCCGTCGTAGGGCTCAGGTCGCGACGCTACCTCGCATTGCAACGACTTGTTGCTGATCGTTCTGGACTATAAACCGCAGGATACTGAATAAAGTATACTGATTCGTATTAAATCAGTTTACGGCACTTCAAAATGACTTACAACTGTGTTATCCTTGTGTCGCGAAGGTTTCCTGTTTATTTGAGCACATAGTTTTGCAAACGTTTCCAAAAGAACTGTTTGATCTATAACCGGAGCGGGCGGTTGGTCCTTTGGACGTGAAATGTTACTGAAAAATTACATAAGTTAAGAAATCAACAGTACTCCAGTGATTTCGCTCTACTTAGGCTAGTGTTCTTATATTTATAGCAACCCAATGTGTGATAATACGAACAACTCGTAACAACGTCAGATGAAAATCGGGAAGAAAATCTTGAAATGGAGGCCACGGAGGGACCAGAAGTGCGGAGCGCCCTCCTTTCAGATGGACCGATGGCTCTTGCGATGATGAATCTTCGCTTTGTCGCAGATGTTTTGTAACTTAACAGAATTATGTATTGTTGGCATAATAAGCAAAGCGAGTGTACTTGTTGTCGCGGTCCCGAGTGGGGGCGGAGTCCTCGCGGTGACGTCGATGGTGATGCCGGTGCTCGGCGGCGGCTTCGCGCTCCCGGCTCGCCTTGCGCTCCTCCTGCTTACGCAGGTGTCGCTGTCTGTTTTTACATAAGACAGGAGACTTGACCTTAGAAGTAAAACACAAGACCAAAGGGAGACCGTAAAGTATTAGTAGTAAAGCCACGCGACCGGAATTTTGAACCTTAGAGGTTTGTGCACTTTTGCGTATAATTCGTTGGCATCGTTTTTTTTATTTTCCCTTTAATATATCCTTGATATACATACATATAGTATTCGTAGTTTTTAACATAAGCATGTAATAAAAGTAGTGTTGATGTAGATGGAAGAAGACAACCACTTACTTCTTTTTATCTTTCTTAATAGCCTCTTCCAGAAACTGATAAATGAAGGAATCTTGATCCTGCGGCACGGAGTCGAGCGCCCCATCTTCTTCCTTAAGCCAACATTGTTAGTCGATCTTACACATCAGGTTAGGTTTGGAAACAATTCATTTTTAATTACAGAAAATTCTTATAAAATTTAAGGCAGATCGGCGAAATCTCATTCAAAACTATGAACCAATAAGCTCCGTGAAAACACAGACAGTGATTTCTATGTTCAACACTTTATTGGGAACCACTAAATTGGGATTCAATATACCCATGTATTAGACGATCCGTCTAAAAGTCATAAATCCGGTGGGTTTGTTTTAAATATTTAAATCCTTTATTTCCCCTTCCTCCACATTTTTACTTAAAAGAATTTGCTTATATTGTTAATTAAATGTAGTACAATTAGAAAGAAGAAAGTATAAGTCATATTGCTTCCCTTTATTGAGATAAATGGACAAGTCTTCTCTAGTAATATGTCGGTTTATATGTGAGTAAAGTATAAAGAATACATAAATTAATATCATACTTGTGAAGGAGATATTGAGCGAGGCGTTGATACCAGACCAGCCTTTAGTGCAAGCGATATGCCTTCTCTCCTAAAAATACGGAACATATAAAAAGCAGACATAAAATTTCCAACTTTTGGCAATCACAAATCAAGGCGATAGCATTCATCGCTAGTAAGAAATATCTGTCTAATTTAAAAATGGTGAAAAATTTTAGATTTCTTTTTGATGATCCGAAAATTTAGTTTTGCGCAGGTTCTATTTTCGTGTCTCGACGTATAAATATATAGACAGTGATGTTTCATTAACCGACTTACGCTGTACGTCTGTGATGTCGGGGCGAGCGCGACACTCTGTGCATGTCCACCTGCGACATCGCTGGACTGCTGTCCCTGTTTGCGACATATTAATATACAAACTATGATAATACTATAAAGTTGTTAACTCTTTCAAATGAACATTACTAGAAAAGTATAATATTCGGCGACATGATTAACTGGTTTCATGGAAACAATCGTTCTCAAGTATCGTTCCAAATCGAAACTTCCTGTTTCGGATTTCTTTTATTTGCCGGCTTTTAGTTGGCGTTTTTGTGTCAGTCTTCATAACATGGGTACGAGTAACTGAAGGTCCATCAGCGGACTGACACTAGCTGATGATCTGTTTATCAGTTTAATCCCACGACAGTCACTTTATTAAACGATCATATCAATAGTAGCAAGACATTTTGAACTAATAAAAGTCACCTACCTCCCATTCCCTTATGCCACCTTAATTAAGTCTTTATGAATATGTGATACATTTTCAAAAAGAAATTGTAACCTGTTGGTGTTGCCAGTGACGTCAGTTGGACCCACCGAGGTGTTTTGCAGGCTCGCCTTCGCTGAACAAACTCTCCGTCCATTTTGTTTTGAAGCCTGCTGATTTTATATTTACAAACATTATCTTTGATTTATCTAAAGATATTTAATTTACGCGAATACACATTGAAATTACAGTAATTTTACGGATTTGTTTTAATATTTTTATTTCCGAAATTTTGAGCACATGCAGCACTCAAACTCGTCAAATAACTAAGTCCCATTTGATTGTTTGTCTTTTACAAAAGAAAGTATATAACAGAAAAAAAGTCAATCTTTTATCTTATATCCTGACTCGCTTCTTAAGAAACTGGTATCCAATTGTGACGAAGCAGCAATGTCAAATTTAACAAAAGGAATACGTCGTATACTATCTTCTGTAACATGTTAACACCTTAACTTTTTTTTGCTTATCATATTTCGTACCATTTTATTGTATTACCCTGAAAAAAAAATCAAGTAATAAAATTTCCTAAACACTTTTTTGTCGGATTTATATTCCACACTTATTCTCTATTTACGGCCGATACGTTACGTAGTTCAGAAAATTATAAGGTATTATACTACGTTACAAGTTAGGTAGTGGATATATCATTTATCATTCTTGGGCAACAATAATACAAAGGTTCTTGTTCCTCCTCGCACTGTCAGTTTAACTTCAATGCTTTTTCCTACGACACAAACGGTTCAATAAAAAGTATAAATCACTAATAAACCTGAACAGTTAATTTGCAAGTTTCGTATTCATAATGTTCCGATGAAAGCTCCCCAGCGGCTTGACTTTTTCCGACATTTTAAACAATTACAGTCATATTTTAACTAATTTATACAATATATTGGTGGCATAATTTTAGTCCTCTTTCCACCCTTTTCTAACAAGGAAAGGATGAGAAGGGAAAAAGGATTTGACGGAAAAAGGGATGGAAATGTCAATGTTTCTATTAAAGGTAGACAGGGCATCTGCATCTCGTAAATGCTTGTTGCAGATGTCTATAAGTAGCGGTCAGTAACACCTAAGTGAAGTGCTTACTCGTTTGCCACCTTCTTTTATTAAAAAAAAAAATATTGAGCAAACTTTGTGACATGATGTTATTGCGATTTTTAACAATAGGTTCACATCCTGTCACATTTGAAACTAAAAATCGGACAGCGTATACTAGTTTAATTTTCATTATTGATATTAAAGCAGTTTTTCGTAGAGATTGATATTAATTCTTTTAAATGCCAAATATGAAACCTAGTAGTATTACGATGGAATGGCTTACGTTGGTAGAGTCGTCGGTGGCTAGCGAGCGGCTGTCGTCGGCGCCGTCGCGTTTCTTCCTCTTGCGTTTTCGCTTCGATGCATCGAATACTTTGAACAATTTCTTGCTATCGCTCTTCTGACACTCCATCGGATATCCGCGCAACGATCGCAACACATTAGAGCAAATTAACTTAATCTAATTTATTCATTACTCTTAACACTGATAAATGGTTTCTTTTATAGATTAAATGCAAAATCGGAATTTTCACAAAAACATTGACCAAACAGACATGGGCGTAAATGAAAGGTGTCAATTTTGCATGAAAATATTGAATATGGAACCGTCGAAAGAAACTTCTAGCAGTGACAGATTATCAACTGCCAGATCATTTCATGATGTGGATGTGTTTTACTTTTTTCATATTAAAAAGCTGCGCGCAAAGATAAAGTGGTATCTAGAACCTGAATGGTTAATATTTTATTATTTACACATCATCTATGAAAATAGTCCGACCGCCTAATGTTTTAAAAATGTATGTGTAGTAATATCAATATCTCGCAGTATATCAGAACATAGAAATTTTTTTGATATATAAGGTGTCTTGTCCTAAGAGTTTTAAAGATTTTACGATGAATACCAAGACAAATTTATTGGTAATAAGTTAATACAGGTCATCAGGAAAACAAATAAATCGCGCTCTTGCAACTTTGTAGCTGCAAGTGCGTTGTTAATGTTTAAAGGTGGCAGTGATTAGTTAACAAAAGGTAAACTAACTAACTAGGTTAAAAAAAACCTTGAATATGAAGTTAATAATACTCCACTCTGCTGTGATCAGTTGTTTTACCATTTCATTCCAGTACCAACAATTTGTAAGTCAATTTTATTTTATGTTTAGACATTAATAAATAAGAAACGTAAGAATGAATGTATTGTTCAACTTTATTAAATATACTCTCAAAATTGTATCTTTTCATTTGCTTATTAATTAGCCTCAAGATGAGTTTCCTGCAAAGTTGAAGCTACGCTAAGATATTTTCGATCAAAGTCCCAAATATAGCAAAAATATCTCACATAGGAAGAGGCGTGTTGAACTGTATGAACATAATATTATATCTGTGGGTAATAACAAAAAGTTGCAAAAAGAAAATAATCAGATATAAACAGAAAAATGTTTTTGTTATAAATTCGAAATACTATATTTTCATCGTCAAATCATTTTCTTCCGTATACCACACAAGTCTAATCCAGTAGAATTGTCTGCGAGCAGTTCATTTGTCAACTTAAACTCTCGTCAGCGATAAACATAAAAAGCAATACGTAATTGTAACTGTTTTGGTCATCAATCGAGTTGCATTATCTTTAAGTTAGAAAACATTACACAACTATTTCGGTTCAAAAATCGTTACAATCGGGAAAGACAATTTTGATTCAGAGGAGTTAATAGTTAAAAATGCCAATTCAAAAGAAAAGAATTCAGATTCAATTTCAATATATTATAGATTATTGTAATAATTCACATTTAACTTAATTAAAATTTATAGCCCACATAAGCTCCTCTCTGTAACTACTGCTTAGACGGAGGCGCCAAAGGTACTCGGTATAAAATCTCCATCATAAAACCAATAAACAGATTCAAGTCCCATTTTATTATAAAAATCAAAATTACGAGTTATAATACATCTGTTTCTCAATCGAACAAAAGATATCGATTATAGCACATTGACATTCTTGTAAATAAACCATCATGGACATAAATAACAAAAAGAATCGGATTGTACAGACTAACACTCGACCGCTATAAGTGATGTCCACCCACTCTATATACACGTACCGCCACGGTAACACTCGCGTCCTGTCGCGCACTGTCGCGCACTGTCGCGCACTGCCGCGCACTGCCGCGCGCCGCCTACAGTTCCAGCCGCGGCTCGTCGGCGCGCTGGCTGCACTGGTACAGCACGTCGGCCAACTCGTGCGCCACCTTCTGGTCCAGTATCTGGCTCATGACGAGTGACAGCAGCCGGCGCTCGTGCCGGCGGATCAGCGGCCGGTTCTCTGGGTGCTCGGCCAGCCGCAGCAGCGTGGCGGCCGCGCGCCGCAGCATATCCAGCGAGGTGCCCATCGCATCCGGGTTGTCACGTAGCGCCGCCACGCCATGGTGGTTGGCCACGCCCAGCGCCGCGTGCTCCGCGCGCTCGATGAACGCCACGAGGTGAGCCACCGCGGGCGCATGCAGCGCCACCTCGCGCGCCGCCGCCCCGCCCGCGCCCGCCAGGTAGTGTAAGATGTTGACCGCGAACTCGCGCACCACCGGCCGCTCCGGCCGGCACAGGTCGCGCGCCAGCCCCGCGCACAGGAGCGCGACTCGACCGCGCGGAGGCGTCGCCAGTACCAGGTCCACGTTCGCGTCCGTCACGCACAGCTTGCACAGCGCCTCGAGCGCCAGGCGACGCGGGGACAGCGGCGATCCGGGCGCGGCAGCGGGCGGCGCATCCCCGGCGACGGCAGCCGGACACACGCTCCAGTGCAGCAGGCCGTCCAGCAGCGGGCGCGCCACGGCTTCTGGCTGCCCGGCCAGCTCTACGCTGCCGGCGATGTTGGCGCAGCACACCAGCGCGTCCTCACGTAAATGCGCCAGCGTGTCCCACCACCATTCGCTCTCGCCGCGCAGGCTCGAGCAGCACGCATCCACGTCGGCCTCGTCACGCGCCGCACGCTCGTACGCACGCGCCCTTGCCGCTCGCGGGGCGTGCTCGTGGTGCAACAGGAGAAGTTTGCCCGCGAGCGCGAGGAACGCACTTGACCGAGAGAATTCCGCCTCGTTTCCGGGCACGAAGGTGAGCCCACGTAGAATGTTCGAAAGCGCGATGCAACGCTTGGACAGGGCATCGCGGGTTTCGTTGACGAGGTTTAAACTGGGCTCGTCGCGCGTATAGCACTCGTCCTCGTAGTCCTCCAACCGCCGCCGCTTCAGCACACCGGCGGGATCGCGAATAAGTAACGTCGGCCGCCGCTCCGGCTCCAGCTCCATAGGTTCAGCCTCGAGATTATCCGCGTCGGTGTCGGGCGGCGTGGGAGTGGGCGTCGGCGTGTCTGGCGCCAACGTGGAGTCGGACGCGTGGGGGTCGGAGTCTGTGGGCGTTTGTTGTGGCACGGCGGGCGCCGGCGGCACGGGGGGCGTTGGTGGCCTTTCGCCGGGCAGCAGGCGCACGAAGGGCAGCGGCAGGAACTCGCCGCGGAAGCAGGGTACGACGTGTGCCGCGCCCGCCGAGTCGCCACCGAACTGCCATGGCTCCAGCACGTCCTCAACGCGCTCGCTATCGGACTCGCACTCGTCCGGCGCGAAAAGGTCCTCGTCGCTCTTGTGCACAACGGGGTGCCGCCGGCGCGACTGCAGCGTGTAGTTCTCCCCAGAGAGTACACGTACGCGGTCAGCGGGGTCCGGCGGCTCCGCTCTCCGCCGCACTTTCGCCGGCGGCTCAGCGGTCGTCGGCGTCGCGTACCACGGTTCGTTCTCCGGCATCGGGGCGTCGAAAACATCGCTTAAACTCCGATGAAAGTGCTCCAGCAGAAGGTCTAGCAGGCCGGGCATGTGTTGCAGACCGAAGTAGCTTATACAGTTGTCATCGAAGAGCAATATATTGAGGATATCTAGCGCCCAGCAAGTCTCCGCAAGTAGGCCGGACTTGAGCGCCATCATGATGCGCCAAGCATCGACGGGCGCCACGTCCGCCTTGGTGAGCCGACGCCGCTTCTCGCCGGTGGGTACCGTGGACTCGACGCACTCCGGGGGAAAAGTCAACTCTCGCTTGATCTGGCCCGCTGCTACGCCTTGCACCGAACCCTGTACGCAAAACAATCAAGTTCAGTTAGCTGTTATGGTCATACAATAATTAATAATTGATTTTTAATATTCATCTAGAAACTTTACACAGGCATATGGAATAATGAATGTTTGAATGAAATATTTGACTTAAATAAAATTGTGAACAGAAACGACGTCCAAATAAGCTTATACCAAAAATATTTTGTAGAAATCTCTCCTCTAAAACTTTTCTCAATAAGTTTACTTTTAATTTGCTTTATGCACTTAGTTTTGGACTACAAAAGTTAAAAGAATTAACTTTTCTTATGATGATTGAAACAGACTTCAAATTTGTATAGTTCTTTCCTTTTTATGGATTAGAATTAGAAAAAAACTGCATTATCGGTTGCTTCAATATCCGTTACCATGGTAATGTAATAACAACTTTTTGATACTTGTTATTTAATATCGAAATTAATATACGTGGAATCAAATTACAAAAAAAAAATAGATGGAAAAATAAGCAACAAACGCGTACGAAGCCAGGTGCTAAACCTAGTTTTATTTTAATCATTCTGACATTCACAATTTTGACTCATTTGCAACTGTCCCCTACCCAACAAAAGATTTTTTTTTTATAAAATAAAAATAAAAAAATACCGAATAAAACCTCCTTTTTTTGAAGTAGGTTAAAAACTATTGTCATTAATTTTCGGTTGCAATCTATCATCATCATCATAACTATAAATCTATCTATCCTTAACTTATTGCAAGAAGCATGTTAATACTTTCTTTGTTTTTCTATAGATTCTATGTAATTTTTGAGGGTTTAAATAAATATAAAAGTAAACACAATAGTATTGTTATATGTTTATAGCGTATCAAATCAATTAAAGTAGCAGGGACAATCTCTCCGTTTCTTTCTAAATATTTTTATAAATATTAAAAATTCATATATATGAAACGTAATCTGCCATAACTATGATGACGTGCGTTATGGTCAAATGGATGCGTGCATGTACGTGCGTGCGGGCGTGTTAGTGCGTGCGCGTGTGCGTGTGCGTGTGCGTGCCACTCACGGGCGACGGCGCGGCGGGCGGCATCTCGAGCGGCGGCCGCGGCGCGCCCCACGCCGCCCCGCCCGGCCCGCTCTACAACACGCCCCACGTTAACGCAACCGCACACAGGCACGACACAACACACAACCTTTCATTTGATGCCATCTCAACTTAGTCATTTACTAACCGAAAACATTTACCACACTAACTGCCGCACTCAGCCAGAGTCGTATAATATTTACTAAGGCAGTCCCTTAGTAAATATTATACGACCCCAGGTCCATTAACGCTCCTTTAATAGCAAAGTAATTAAAAACCTGCGCTGAACTATGTTTGATTTACGATATTTATGACATTTGACGTTTTATTTTAGTTTTTATCATGACGCGGTGAGAGTGCAATGTGCATGCGTGTGAGTTTGAGATTGATAGTGATGTGATGCCATAAAAAATAAGGGGCTATTTTTGTTATATAATTTTACACTTAGATATAGCTGCATTTTTTAACTTTTTAATAAAATCTAACCAAAAATTCTCCTTATTATATTTTTTACCGTTAACATACTTAACATTTTTAAGGTATTTACAAAAAAAAGTTAAATACAATATCAATTCCTTTTATAAATAGCTACACCGATCTCATTTCGATAAACCGTTGATAATGATTTTTTTTATACAAGAAGGTGGCAACGAGCAGCGACCGCTACCCAGATAAAGACAAGCATTCGCGAATTCCAGATGCGTTGCCTAACTTTAATAAACAGAAAAATAGACATCGCCTTCTGCTATTCATCCCCATCCCCGTCAATCCCTTTTGTAATAAGGAAAGGTTTTGTAGGGGAAGAGGACTTCAAGTAGGCCTCCGGCACCTCACTCATCAGAGACGCAGAAAACTTCTACTAGACGCCTCTCTTCTGTGAGGTCGTGGTATTTCACCGGTCGAGCGGACCATTCGTGCAACAGATGTTGTTGCGGACTCTACCACTG
>DWLR01004528.1:0-11971 GCA_018246295.1 Papilio alexanor hazarajatica | reverse complement strand
AGTTGGGAGCAGGCGACCAAGTGTGAATAATACATATATATATATATATATATATATATAATTTTAAAGTTTCAAAACTTTAATGGATAAATATTTTTTAAACTAGTGATATAATTATGATTTTAAGTGGCGGTAATAAAATTACATTGAAAACAACGCTTGCCTGATTTTTTAATATGTTGGGTATTGTTTCCGATTAAACATACGCTGTTTTGTACACTTTCTTTCTAGATTTAAAATATTCTCTTGTAGTGCCATCTAACGGAGGTAGGCATCATTGCGGTAACTGGGGTTATGTATTCTTTCAAGCCCTAAACGGTATACAGTGATTTCGTGCTCATGTCGTACCATTAGCGCAGGTTTTCTAGTCATGAGATTGTTCTACGGTCAGGTCTATGGCGGACTTTTATTTTGATTTGTATGAAAATTTAGAATTAAAATATATACGTTACCTATTATACCTATTATATTTTTGAAACGTGATTGCATTTATTTTACTTATCATATGTTTATTCCATAATAATAAGAAGAAACACGTAACACATAAGCAATTATGCGTAGTAAAAGAAGTGATGTAGGTGTGCCAGAAACATCTCAAAATGGGATTCCGTAATCTCTGTCTACCTTTCTGGTTTCGGACATGCATGGTTATTACTTTATATGTTTTCTGACATCCTTGAGAAATAAAAATCGTGACTTTTTACATAAAAGAGTTAAAATATCTCTCATACAGATTGGCAGACTATGGATAGATCGCAGTATCCACTTGTCATTTAAATCGCCTTTTAGACATTAATTGTTTTAATAAAATAGTCAGTGTGATCTGTCAGTGGACGTTGCACGAGCCATTAGCACTCCGCGCGGCTCTCCAATTAGGCGGTGATGCACACGACTAGTTCTTTTGTGCCTTTAACTCGTTGCGCATTGTTTTCACTAACGTTACGAACATGCACATTGTTAGTTCTGTTTATTTTCCTTTTTAGTTCGTGTACCGTAAATTACAAGGAGATTTTAAGATGAATAGTTCAGAAACTAATTAAGTTTTATCTTCTTCATGTACAGTCGGCTTCCTTAGCGGTATTTCACTTTAAAAAAGACAATCGTTTGAACGTTTCGTACGCCTTGAGACGTTAATGCGGAATCAATAACCGATAGGATGCCACTTTTTAATGTGTTAGGACGAAAAAAGGTCGGTCAATATTGTAACAATAGAGTATTCAGAAATAATGAACTCATCGGAATGGCAGAGGTTGTAAAACATCCGGAGCGGAAAACAAAGACAGTGATGATAACAATAGTCAGTGGTGCAGTGCAGGTATGCCACAGATTTTATTTTGTTTTATGATAAAACCTTAATTGGTTATTTGTAAGAAGGAGGCAGAGTTTAGCGCAAGGAACAAGTCTATTATTCTGTAAGCGGAATACCGCCAAGGAACTCGACTGTACGTACTTAATGTTCGTATATTAATTTGAATAATGTTTTGCTTAAACACATATTTGACAGATATTTATGTTTCTGATTTTTGTCAAATAAATGAGATACCGCAGATATCCTAGCACATCCTATCCAAATAGTAAATATAAATTAGGTAATGATTTTAAAAATAGCTATCGTAGTTACTTGAATTTAAATTTCTCTCTGTTTGATGGTCACTTAAAATATTAAAAGCGTATGAACATGCATATTGCATGGTCATTACACGATGATTTGAGCAAGGAGAGCCGCGGGCAATGCTAACTATAAATATAATCGTTATTGCCCCGAGTTACCGGCCCTGTTCAAGCAATAATTACGCCTTGGCTCGAGGAATTCGAGTAATTCTACAAATAAATCGAGTTGAAACTATAAAAATCGACAATTTTTGTACTGAGAATGATGTCGATTTACTATCGGGACATTCCAACGAGTATAGGCAATGATTATAGCAGATCACAGATAAATAAAACAAAAACACTAACGATATACAAAAATCGCGGATATTTGGCATAGCTACCCATTTCTATGCATTTTTTTAAATAAAAACTTATGTATGGTCATCGTACACAGAGTCCCTAGACACCAGAATTTTGTCTTCCTGCATTATGTCTTGAATCGTATTTATATGCTTGACTAAAGTGTCGAATTGCCATCACCTGATGATCATTAATTTTTAAGTCGAATTTGCTTTAACCTTTCTGCATCATTCAATTACCAAAGCACATTTATTAATGCTAGTAACACCTGTCTATACCTTCAAACTTTCCGTATTCAGACTTCTACTGCCTTTTTATCTTATGAACAGTGGCAAATTTAATTACATTTATTTAACATTTATTTACTTATCAAAGAAGATACATTTTGGTTGAGCACAAGAAATTAGGTTATCGCAATATAAATAACTGTGTTTATATGGCTCTTATCTTTGCTCTTTTTATCGTATACGTAAATAAATGGTTAAACGTAAATAAATATTTGCTTTTACATTATTTATAACGTCCATTAAAGCCGCTATAGCTCAATGGATAATAGATGGTAATGAACAGGAGTTTAAAAAAATAGTGATCGAAGTATCTGTAAAATAGGTCTATTAGGACGAGGTTGTTTAAATTATTTTCAAATTTATTATTTCAATAGAGTGAACCCACAAGAATGAATAAAATTCGAATGAATATATTGTGAAATTAAATTTAACCACAAAAACGAATCCCCGAAATCTGGCCGGCTCTCGGCAAAACTATATTCAAAGCATTTGACACAAAGCTCGTATGAAGCTCCGAATCGGAGCGCGATCAATTTTTAAATAATTGAGCGTTGCTAATTTTGTTTACTCGTACTCAAATATTCTATTTGTAATCAAATTACGCTTTATGAATAATAGTGAATTTTATAATAAATGTTTATTTAACTTCTTTTAATACCCATTACTTGAAGATATTAAATAAGTTTCTCATTCTCGACATCGCGGCGCAGAGGTCTGACACGCCACTTATCGATTTGAGTGACGGGTTCTATTCCAACGTTCTTTTTCTTTCCAGGGAAAAGTTGTATCATGTGTACTCAAGATTTGGCGTTGATGAATAAGAATTAGTATTTATACAATTTCAACGTGCTGAAAGACTCATCGAAATATTCAAATATTTTTATCCAATTGAAACGAGTACAGTGTTTGTATGTTTCTGAAAGTATTCCTAGAGAGAATTATTTTATTTGATCACTCAAATTGTAAGAAAATAGATGTACTCTTAATTAACTTGATATCCTCTTAATTAACTTCCCTTTCTTCTTACTGGAACGAATACTCCGTTATATTATTAATAAATCCCAAAGTATATTTTAAGTTATGAAAATAATTTGATTTTAAAGCATTGCAAGCAATGCAAGCAAGCATTAATGACGTCTATTATGGTTACTCTATGAGTAAGGTATGGTAACTCTAAGTAGTTTTAATGTCTCTCTTTGTTCGTTGTCCCTCCGTATGACATAAGAAATTAAATTACTACATAGGTAGTAATAAAGATAAATAAATAGTTATTGAGATTAATTTACACTAAAGATAATATAATTTATAAGAAAATAAATTTCTATCTTTTCATAAAAATATTTCTGTTTATACTATGGCATCACACATTCTGACTTCAAGAAAAACAAGTTTTGAATAGCTTCAAGTCTTAATTGCCGTGTAAAGTTTGCGTCGTATTTAAACTATCTTTGGGAGACGGCTCGAAGCGAACCGCAAGGAACTTGTATAACTTTTAGGTGCAGACCGCTTTTGTTTTACGGTTACCATGGTTACTCCATTTACTTAGTCATCGCAGTGCTATATCACAGAAACTAGTGACGTCACTGCAAGATTCTCGAAAAAAAAAACAACGAATTCAACAAAGGTGTTTTACATTTATTGAGTATTTATTTTAATTTTGAAATTACGTGATCTTTCTTCTTTAAAACAATTGAGATCCTAATAGTTTAAAATTGAGAAATTATCTCGATTAGATTAGTGTAAGACAATCAATTAGGTTTGAGTTTATGTCCATAAAAAAAAACTTGTATGTTTTCTTCAAGATTTACTGCACTGTGTTAAGCAAAGTCTCGTAATTTTCTTCTATCTTACAGAATAACGTTGACGACGTTGCACATCTTTTTCTAAAAAAGACTAAATGCTTACGTCAGTGTTTATTGAACTATCGCTTAAGAATTCATTCTACGTATTTCTTAAATATGTCCAGTATAATTCAGAAATATCAATTATACAAATGTCTTGAACAGTAAACGATGTAATTAAGTGCATATTTATATCATATTGAGAGTATCAACGAAAATTTCGCTTTTAACCAGTCACGCGTAAAAACTTGGAAAATGACACCGACTTCCTGTTCACAGACGGATTTCCAGACGGGCGGATATTCGTGCGTTTTAATTCACTCTTATGACGTAGATATTATGGTTGGAAATCGATGATTAATATTAGAACAGTGTTGTAAATTCACTCTTGGCACCGATGTGACATTAGTCGTATGTAGTCGAGTTCACATCGCCAGAGGCTAGAAGCGACTCTCATTGTGTCTGTCTCTTAAATATCTTCTCTCGTAAATAAATAAATATGCTAAATTCAGATGATTTCTCCCTCGTGTATACAAATAAGGTAAAATGTTGCTATTTTATTATTTTATTTGATGTCTGTGAAGTCAAAATGAATGGTTAATTTAATTATTTGTAATGTTTTAAAGTTAGATACAGTTTTTTGTCCTTAATTTCATATTTTTAAACTGGACCTGGAAGAACTGTAACTCCTTATCACAGGCTACTTTTAGCCTATTTAGGAAGCAGTTGTTAACTACGTATCTTTGAATTGTAAACTTAATTCATAATTGTATTGTGTGATATATAGTTATGGCTAAGTATAGTATATGTAGTACAAAGAATTTGTGTGTTACCGTAATATTGTTACTGCTTTTATTTGATTGAATAAACAAATATATGTTAAGAAGTACATCCAAATTTAATGAAATAAAGTGTTATCGTTGAAGGTTAAATCATTATTAATGTTCATAACGTTGTAACATAATTAATTTTAATTTGTATATCCAGACTAAGACTCTTTCATCATTATCTGACTGCCCCTTTCCCATTAATATAGGTTTCTTTCATATATCCTGGTCTCAGTATAAATAATTAAATAGTCTAATAATTAATAAATAATAAATCATTTTTGAATTAAATGACTATTTAATTATAATTATTTTCATTCCATATTGCTTGTCTAAAACAATTTTAGTTTATGTATGACATTCTGAAGTACTTGTTTTGGAATAGTCCATAAAAATTGGTTTACTCTAAAATTAATAAGCACACTTTTATTACAATATCAAGATCCTTAATAAAACTTAAAAGAAGTCAAGTTCTTACATTTCTCCTACGCTTTTGTCGCCTTTTGTCCCGAGCCGAACACACAACCGGTCCGTCCCTTTGATTCTTTTTTGACGAAACAAAAATACGGAAATGTTGGGTGCAAATGAAATTTGCTCTGACAAAATTAAAACCTTTTATTTGATTATTTCGTATACCACGGACACTCATGTACAATGAATACTTTTAATCGGTTACAGTTGTCGTTTTTGTATTATTTTAATTGTATTTGTGTAAGTTTCGTTTTAAAATTTACATCTTATAAATTTTAACTATGGTTCAAATCGCAATAATTATTTTACCAATGAATACATCAACTTTTTTACAGTTTAGTTTTATCTGTTTTTGTTCCTTTTTTAGTTTATACATTACCTATAGCCACAGAGTATATTCATGCAGTATTATAATTTTGTTATTTACATTTAATCGTATTGAAAAGTTGTGGAACCCATCCATATAAGTGTTCTTTATTATTTGTTTAACTAATTATTCATTTAAACTTTTTATTGGATCCTTAGTAATAAAGATAAATATTTAGTGCACCATTTTTTACTTTTAGGATCTTCCTTTAATAATAAATTTGGAGAATGTTTTTGGGCTAATGAAGTTTATTTTTAATTCAGCAAGGCTTGAGCCAAGCGTTCTCGGAATCTCAATTGGTTTCCTGGCAAAATTTCAAATGAAATTGAAAATTACCTATTCCGGTGTCGTTACCCTTATTTTTGATTATTTCGAAATAGCAATCTTTTTGAAGATACTTTCAAAATAATCGTACTAATATCTATATGAGTATACTGATGATGCAAATATTATTTTAAAACGTATGAATAATATTCAAACGATTTCATAAAGTTCATAAGTTCCTAAATGTGTTCCTAAAACAGACTATTTAACACTTCAAACTTCACCCGAGTCGAAGATAAGATTGGTTGTTTTTGAAAAAATTCACTCAAATTTGGTGAGAATTAAACCCAAGAACTGTTTTGCTACAGTTAGGTTCTGATACTGAAAGAGTGAATAGGTTAAGTTAGTAAGTTAGTGTAAATATAAAAACCAAGTGTTGCTTTGTACATTCGCGCTGGTCTCTTAAACCTATGAAATGATTCCAATGAAAATTTATACTAAACGTCCTAATTGTTTGAATTGTCTGTAACACGATAAAATAGACGCGTGGGTAATAAAAAGCCTCAAACAGATGAATAATTTTACGCAAAATTATTAGAATCATTCGGCGGCGTCTCATCAATCTATTTCGCATCCTGGTCTAACCCAATTATCTTTTTTATTATTCTTCAGAGTTCAGGGGCAGAACATGCTTTTAGTTACAAACTAATTAATTTTTACTCATTTACAAGACGTCGTGGGCCGTCTTCGAATGGCATGACTAAACATTTTGAGACTCATTTTTCTTTCTTTCACTTTTTAATGGAAATTTTCTTAATGTAATGTCGAGACTTTCTTTAATAAGAGATTCATAATGCTAATATTTTCAACGCAAAGTGGATTAATAGAATTTACGATGAAATGATCCTTTTTGTATTTTTTGCAATCGTTCAAAAGTCGGGTTTGAACTCTATGAATGAAAAACTGTATTTAAAAAAAAATGCTATTTAGTAAAGTGAACAGTTATCGCTTCAAATGGAAATATGATGTTTTAATAAAATCAAAAAAAAATTCAACTTTAATCTATCAATTTCACATTTTTGAGTCCAACAAGTACTTGTATTTGTTTGGCCTATTGTCCTTTTTTTTCTTAACGTTTGATCTCACACAAATATAATGCTTAATGATCTATCCAGCTAGGCCTAACTTTAGTTCCAATAACGTGACATGCGCGCGCTGTGTGTTTGCTTCCTGGTTGTTATTACAGAAGTAGGCTAAAATAACTTGTCGACAATAGTCCAATCTCTTATATCAGTGTGCGTGTCTCTAAGAAAAGACACCCAAGGTGAAATTAGAATGATATATAATCTTTTAACGGTTTTTAACAAATATGAAACTGACTTCTAACTTATACAATTCTTCTCTTTTTTAGTAATAAGAAACACAAAAAGTTTCTGATATTTATAATATCGGTTGCCATGGAAATGTTGGCACAAACAACTTTTGTTATCTAACACCGAATTTAATATAATCGTAATCTAATTGCATAAAGTTACCACAAGAAAAATAAGAAACAAACGTGTGCGAAGCCGCGGGCAATACTTAGTTACATTTATTAGGAGTTTCATTTATAGCCACGGTACAGACCCATTAAAACTAACACAATACAGATTCATTAAACCTAAACAGGTGTAACTGATAGATTTAACACCCACTAATTATGTCATTTCATTTTATTTCTTTTATTTTTATTATTTCTGTATTTTTTATCTTTTAGTATAATTAATTCCATTATTATCATCTATGTCAATTTTTGCGTGCCATCTTAAAAGTAGTTTGAGATCTGTTTAGGATTTAAATATTTTAATAAATAAAAGATTTAAATTGTAAATGTTAAGTTGTAAAAGTGCTTTAAAATGTATCGCTAGTCTTATTTATACCAACACGTCAATTTTCGGCATATCATCGGAACCCAAGCTTCAGTGCCATTCAAAATTAAATGTGACCCACTTGCGAAAGAACCCTTTCAGACATTTTTTTAAAACGGTTCTAAAATCGTCATTTTAACTTTGTCAAGTTCTGAACTAAAATAAAAAAGAAGCGAATTGCGAATTTCCACCTCTTTTTCTGAAGTCGGTTAAAAATAACAATGTAATGAATGGATAGAACTTGAGGGAGCCTTACTTTGCCTCTTGTTAGAAAAATAATTATGATTTTTTTTTTGTTTCAGGTGCGTGAGTACATTTTTTTCAGACGTGGTAACAAGATTAGTTGATACTGTAAGGTAAATGTACTTAATGTCATCTTCAAATAACAATAAAAGTGAGACAGTTGCACTGAAAAAAAAAATACTTTATACTTTGTTTTTATTTTAATTATTAATCATAGTACATAAGTTGTGGTATATATTTTTTTTAAAGAATGAAATTACACTTTGCTACAAATTACACTTCGTTCGTCTCGTTAGCAATGAAAATTGAGGAAAAACGTAATTTTCATTGCTGAGTTTAAATTCATATTTGAAAGTTAACCGTCTTTTCTGTTAAAATTGCGTAATATGCATTTCTCATCGGCCAACAAATTGGATTAAATGAGATGCAAATATCTCGATATATCTGTGCACTTTTTGTCTGACAGGATAGTAATTTTTTTCGCGGCTATGTAAGTGTGTATGTGTATATGTATGTTTATAGTTTCTGCTTTGGTTAAGGTATATTTTGTTGTCCTACTGACAGGAGGATAATGTCTTTTGTGGGTTCACGTCTGTCCATCATGTCCGTATGTCCGTTCCATTGTTACTCTCTGGGGCCATATCCGCGAGACCGATTTTGAATAGTGAGGTGATATTCGATTTGTATATCATAGATAGGAGTACATTCAGTCGGGCTTATTGATTTTTTAAATTAGCTATTGATTACCATATCTTTATAGAGTTATAGAGTTAACGAACCTGGTGATTCATGCTGTATGATTTTTCAAAATAGAAACTTTTATTAAATGTTCAGATTATTAATAAGTGACATAACTTCATTGAAAGTAACTTTCATACTTCATTATCTAAAACCGTCTTGAGTTAAAATACAAATGGCTGTCGCGTCGTTCGTTACAAGACCAATATTAACCGCGTGTTATCCGGGTATATACCCGCTGACAGCGTAATCTCCTGAATCGCGGTATTAATTTACATAAAGTCGACGTGAATAGTGAAGTCAGCAAATAGCATCACTGTTGAAAGCCTCGGTGGGACGTGGCGATACAAAAACATATACAAAATCAGTTTATTGTATTCACTTATGGCTTATGAACTCCTGGTAACTGTAGTAAGGGTTTATAAGTTCTTAGTAATATACGAAGTAGAGCCAGATACATGTTTTTTTTTGTAAATTCTAAAATTCAGAGATAGCTCTTTTTGCTTTTAACAACATTTTTTACACATCAAATGTGTTAAGACTGAGTCAAGCTGCTACAAATTTTAGCATGTTGGTGATTTACATTAAAAAAATCATGAAAAATTGTTGAAATATTTTTAAAAACTAACAAGTGCAATATAAATCAAAATTAAATATTGCAACAAATAACTCTTCTTATTTGGAATGTAAATATTATATATTCTGTTGAACATGAGAGCTATCTGTTGATCTCGTTTCATTTGATTGTGTCCCGCCTGTCACGTATCAAGTGGCTGCAATATGTTTTATAGGATAATTTAAAAATAGTTGAAACAATAAATTTTACTCTTTTGTGTTGGGTTTAGTTTTATTCTTTATATCATACCATAAATTCAGTAACTAAAAAGCATAAAAAATAAGTGATAGTTGAGTAATTAACGGTCTCCAATCTGTGCTTTATAGAATAAGTCTAGAGTAAACGAATATAAAATCTGCAATTCATAATTTTTTTGCCCAATTCAGCAAAGTTATTTTGATGACTGCTTAGTTATAATGGAAGGTCTGATATAGCACTTTGCGGAGACAGTTTTAATTGAAAGAAAATATACGTAAAGTTGAGTTTACATCGCCAAAAGACCTCTACATAGATTCGTTTACGAAATTAAAAAAAATAATAATAACAATGTTCCACACAAACTTACAAATACAAATACTGAATACAAAAATAGAGACAAAGAACATTTACAGCGATGTAAAAGATAAGGGAACTTCTTCAACTCATCTTGATGGGTAAAGTCGCTGGTAAAAGGAGTGTTGGTCGACGGAAAAAATCATGGTTGAAAAATATTAGAGAATGGACTGGAATCGCGAGTGCGGCCCAACTGTTCCGCCTCGCAAAGGACAGAAGTAGATGTGCTGAACTGACTTCCAACCTTCGTTAATCGGAGAGGCACTTCAAGAAGAAGAAGAAAAGATAAGGCCGTTAGAGGTTGTCTAAGATAAATGATATATCGACAAATTGACCATTTGCTCCAAAAAGTAAATACTACTAAAATTGAATTCGATGCGTATATGCATGTGTGCATGTGTGTGAGAATCCGGAGAAATTAAACCTTGTCATTAAAAGCGTTTATTTTCCAGTAACTAACATACAGGTCAGATAAAATAAAAGATTGTGACATCTTGTTAATTTAAGTTATCAATAGTTATTTAATATTTTCTAAGCATATAAAACTTTAATTAAATAGTTCGAAGCAACTTTTAATATAATCATGATACATAATAACGTGTAAATGATGAACAAAATGTAGAAGAATTTACGTTTTCCTTTAATGTAAATATTTGAAGTATTTAAATTTGTCGGGGGAAACGTGCGTGTGAATTATGCTCAAGAGCAAGGAAGTTCGGCGACCTCGGAAGTTTTCTCGACGGCTCTCATGCGTCTTCATACGTTTCACAGTAACTTAATTACGCTAACTTAAGCGAGGAAAGTTGTCATTAAAATTTAACATGCACTGGTAATAACTGGTAACAGCTGCAACCTATTTTTTATGGGTCAATATTATTTTTTACTTACGTATAAAATGTGAACTCCAACCTAAGGAGTTTACATTTTTAGTAAGTTTGAATTTATGAACTATTTGTTAAAATGCCAACAGCGTTTGCTATATGCTGCGGTATGTGGTCTTAGGCTTATCTCTGCTACTTGTCAGGAGATTAGCGGCATGTGTCTGTTCAACCGGGTGGTTAAGATTTTAGATAAACATCACACAAATTATTTGACATCAACTTGAAATGGAAGCCGCAATCCCAATGGATTAAGACCTGGTTTTATATTAATGGGTCTATGAAATCGTTGAATTCCAGTACTGCGTTAATAATTTGGCTGAAGAGGATTTTATGAAATTCCCCTACGCTTCCGTTTTTAACTATACAGAAAAATCTTTTTTCTGCTAATATTTAAGCAAAAATTCGTTTAGAAATGCACCTCGCTTCAAAATGCTTCAATTAAGTTCTCAGTTTGTTCTAAACTACTTTAAATTTTATGCCAAGGTAATACGGTCTAAAATTTTATAACTTGCGATTATTTATTTTGTAAGATATTCGGAGAATCGTCCGATATTTTTTGGCAGTATTGCTCTGGATTATTTGTGCATGTTTAATGTAATTCAAAATATATTTCATGATTCATTTTATGGTATTTTTTATATTATTTCATTCTGTGGGTTCGTCGTAAATTTATTCCTTTCAATTCTTGTACAAAACGAGGCGAGCAAATTTTATTTCATTCATTAATGCAAGAATGATCCGGTAGCAAAGCTATAATGAAAACTAGTATTTGTATTTCGGATAGTGTCAAAAATCTGAGATCAATTGTTTATTTTTGGGTTCTGTTAGTAGGTTTACTACATCTGAATTTTAGTAAACTTATCAAGTACAACTAAATTCAAATGGTTTTATATAATGCATATATTTCGATTAGGTGACGTAATATATCCCCATCAATAATGATGGCGATATAAAAGGTTGTCAAATATCTCCCTTCCGCCTTTTTGTCTTTTGAATTTCGCGGCTATGTACAAAGCGCTACAGA
>DWLR01004527.1:0-11971 GCA_018246295.1 Papilio alexanor hazarajatica | reverse complement strand
TCATGGCTTGTGTTCAACCTTGATAAGGGAGTTTGCTGCAGCCTTACCTATTTGTGATCATTATCACTAATAGGCGCATTTTAATAATTTGTTTCAAAGTGGTCGGCAAAATGAATTTGAAATAGCCGATAAGAATCATGATTCTTTAAACTAAAAATACAAGGCTTAAAATCAGAAGAAGGTTAGTTTTATTTCATCTCTTCATTTAAATTTTAAATTAAAAAATATAAAATATACCACGGGGGAATTTATGGATTTGATAAGAGAGACTAGATTCGAAAGAGACGGCTGGGACAAAAACTCTTTAGATCCCCATGTTAAAAAAAGTTATAATCGAAATTACTTATTTTCATAGTAAACGAACAAGTGCATATGATGTGATAGCTCATACCCATCATTACCTCAAATATACTGTTTCGAAAGGAACAGAAATAAATGTTTTTAATTATTTTGCTTTATTTTATCCTAATCATATCTCCATATTTATCTTCCGTTTATAAGCTTCTGTAAATTGTCCATGTAGAAAATATTTCTAAGTAAGTTATTCCTTATTTTAAGGAAAATAAAATATTACAAACGATAAATGGATTGTTTCCAAATTAAAAATAATTAAAAATAAGTTAACAGAAATCATATGGATAAATGTGAAAATATACCATTGCAATCCAATAAAAATGTAATGGTTTAACAAACAAGCAGGCAAAGAGGATAAGATAGCATATATGTTTTGTAATAAATATTTAACTTTTTGTCCTGAGTCATCATATATACAAATTAAAAATAATGTAAATAATCACCCATGTGAGAATTAATGCGATTATTACACAAGGGAAGATCACCTACTGGATCTCTCACGTATTTTTAACCAACCGTGTTAACCAGAGATCAACGACAAATGAGTTAATGCAAAGATTTTTATTTGTTTACAGATCCGGCTTGCATTGAGTTTTAGTGATCAGTTCATTAGGGGCGGTGGGTCTTTATTAAGAAATGAGATTGTATATGTCACCTTTTGTTAAATCACAACTTATGCCACCAAAAAGAGCTCTGTTATACACATAATATTCAAAAATACATACACCAGATATCAAATGACGTAATACCTAACATAGTATATTGTCATCCGCTCTATGAATGCTTAGGTCACAGGATAGCCCTAGAAAGACACTCTACTTATGATCTAGTATGCATCTACATGCATTTATATCCTTCCACTAGACGCCGAAGCATATACTATAAAAGCCACAAATTCTGATCGTAATCCTGTTGATACGCCTCATTTATATAACATAGTGTTCCGTTATTTAGAATAGCCAGTTAAATAAAGATTTAGTATCTCCCTAATCTTCTAGAATGTCTTTTAGAAGAGTTGTAGATACGTTTTATCGTAATCGTAACACAGACGAACGTGAAACTTTTGGTACTGAACGGTACTGACCAGGTTCAGGAGTTGGCGGGGGCTGCGCGGGCTGCGGAGTGGGGGGCGCGCTGCCGCTGCTGACGGACGCGGCCGCTGTCGTCACCGGACAAGGCACTGCTGACGGGCACGGCGCCACTGTCGCGCACGGCACCGCTGACGGGCAAGACACCGTCGCTGAACACGATGTCTGGTTGTCAGACAAGCATTGGTTATAATTATAATCATAAGTAACTCTGAAGCTAAACACAACTTCATTAATCGGTCCATTCAAATTTTAATCTTACGTAGTGTATATATAGTGGTGTGCAAATGCGTTGTTAGTTACGGATTGACTAATCAGAATTCTATCCTTAAAAAGTAGAAAAAGAGATTAATTTTCCTACTTTTTAAGTATAGAATAAATCGACCTGGTCTTAAGTACCTCTACCCATAGACATTTGTCACAACCAAATGAGTAGCAGATCTACCAGCCAAGTGGTAGATAAGTAAGAGGAAGAAAGAAATGAAAACAAACATTACGTTACTCACGGTAATAACTCCAACGCTGGTGACTGTAGTGCTGAAGCTGGATGGCGTGCTCGCCGGCGCCACGGTGGGAAGAGGCACTGACGCGAGCGACATCTCCACAATGACCTCCGGCGCAGGACTGCCTGCGCCTGTGCCCGTATTGCTCCCGCTCGTGTTCGTCGTGCTCGTACTGCCTGTGGTCCCGTCGCTCGTCGTGCCGGGCGCAGGGCTGTCTGCCGTCGTACCGCCAACGGGCGTGACTGTGATCGTGACTGCACTGAGTCCAGCACTCGTGTTCGTGCCGGTGATGGTACTGACGCCAGTGCTGATGCTCGTGCCGGTGTTTATGCTCGTGCTCACGCCCGTGCTCGTCGCCGTGCACGTTGTTGTGAAGGGCGCGGGCGGCGCGGACGACGCGGGCGGAGGGGAGGGCGGTAATGGTGGCGTCCGATTCATTTCTGGCCTGTAGGATAGATTAGATAGAAACTAAGTATTGAGATTTAAAAACTTAGTCCTTATTTACGATCGAAAAATGTTAAAAAGAAAATAGGAGTAAATTATTTACGCAACGATTTTAGACGGATATTATCTCAATAACTATTATGTTATTTGATAATAAAAAAGCATGGCAGCATTACAAAATTAAAGTAAGCACCTTTTTAATGAATTTAGTTTGTTTTTTGTGTGTAACTAAATATTTTCAAGTTTAATTTAAATATCACTCATAAATTAAATTTAATTTGCTAACATAAATAGTCACATTGTTTTTGAATACAATCTAAATAAAGATTTTGATTAAAGACTTTGTTGTAGGTTTAATAGACTAATTCGCAAAAATCTTTCCCTTACGTTCCTGCGGTATACAAAAACTTACAACTTACAAACTCATTGTGGTTTCTATCACCTCGGTGAAAAAATTTACATATCTCCAGACACCTAATCCCTAGAGGTCCTAAAGTAAAACCACATAAAAATCACCAATTGGTGATTCCGTAAAAACCCGCGTAATACATCGTCAAGCGACACGAATCCAAAAAAATTTCCCGCGGTACGAATTCAAAATCACCGTGTTAGTAATTTGAAAATATTACCGTTTCCGCTTTAAAATGGTGTAAAAACCAAATCAAACTAGGATAAGTAATAAAATTAAATAACTAAATTCTCTCACATAGAAACACTACTAAAATCGAGCTTCACTTTTTAACGTCGAAATTGTAAGGTAATCTTTGACCTCGGCCCTATATAGTCTTGGTTTTGGTAGCGAAAATATGAGCTGATTGGCCATTTTTCTATTTTATACATTATTATTTTTAATAAGTAATTGTGAAAAATTTGATTTCATAGTGTGGAAGTTAAAACTTTTACTTTAGTATAATTTAACAGTCGTCCGAGTTACAATGAAGCCGCGTTGCGGGGTTGAGCCGTGTTGGATGGATGGATAATTAAGAGTGGCGAATTGAGCTAATTATGTTTACCGTGAGCCCGCTGCAACCCCCTCCCACCCCGCACTACCCCTTACGCCCGAAGCCCGCAGCTACGGATGCGCGGCCTTGTTTTCGATTTAACTTACTGATTAACAATGTACTGATACTGCCAAATTACAACTATAATTCATTTATATTTTGTTATTTTAAAGTGCACTTTCTGAGGCCCTTAAGAGAATTAAGTCAGAAATTTCATAGGATGAACATAGCTGAAAATGTGAGTGAAATTAATATACTGTACATCGGCTAACTTCTCTCCTAAGAGGCCTAAACCAACGTAGTAGTGGGGTGGAGACCGAAGATTGTGTATAGCGTTGTCACTGGAGTTTGGCATCAGTGGCATGAGTTTGGTTCAGAATTAAATATATATATATATATATATATATATATACATACACATATATACTGTTAGAATATGTAAAAAGCAACAGTTAAAAGCATTTTTGTAAGAGCGGCTAAATAACTTCGAAAGGTTACTTTCATATTCATCAAAGCTTGTAAAATGTCTCTCTATAAAAATAGTAAAATGGATCTCATATCTTTAAACGATTAAAATTATTAACAAAATAAAGTTACACAAAGCTTCTTGTTAGTCTCTGGCGAGTTAGTATCACAGCATCGCTTTAAAACACAACAAAGTTGGCTGCGGGCTGCGTATTTGTCTATCATTAAAATTCGGCCAATTATCGGAGCGGGTAGTTATCGCCGGGGGTGCGCAAACACGAGGGCGGTCAGGTTTACCCAAAAACATCGCTGATTTCATGCGATTTATCATTTTACAACTTACAATATTTTTATTAAACAACAAAAAGCTTGATATGGGTGATCTATTTACTTTTACGGTTAAAAACAAAGGTTTTTTTTAATTACTTTTGCCAGAGACAAAGGAACTACGATTGTTATATGATGATATAGTATTTAGTGATACTGAATACACTTTTAAACCTTTCTTTAAGATTTTTTTTTAATTGTAAGTTTTAACATAAAGATGATTATCTCCTATCACGTTAATATATATAAATTTGTCATGAAAAATAACTTGTACTATGTTTTTACCGCGACTGCGTCCGCGTGGAATTGGTATTGTGGGCAGCATTTTTGATATTTTTTAAATATTTATTTTGCAAATAATACACATTTTAGGTGCTGTGGTTTATTGCAAATAATATTTTGATACATTTTTATACACTATTTTTTTCTTTTTTCATCCTTTGCTTGCTATGTATGGCACTTGGCGAGTCCCGTGCTCGCAACAACGTAAGACTGCAGTATTACTAATTCTTATTTTACTCCATACGAACTTTCATCTCCTATTTCATCCTTATGTAGTCGAAAAATGAAAAAAGCAAATGATTATTGATTTGATATCAAATGCCTAAATATATAAAGTTTCGTGGATTTATCTTTGATAATAACAAACTCTTATCCCTTATTTCTACACCCCAAAAGGCTTTTTTTCGCGATAAAACATAGCCTGTCTTTTCCTAAGGTTTAATCTATTTTTGTACCAAATTTCATCAAAATCATTTCAGTGGTTTGACGTGAAAGCGTAATAGAGAGACAGACATAGCTACTTTCGCATTTATAATATTATAATAGTACGACTAGCTTCTTAAACTCATAGCAAATCTACTTCAGCCATCTTAAGTCAGTGTAAACATGTTTGACAAATGTGATGCTTAGCGGCTTGTAACTTGGTCAGTGTCGCACATTGGTCGCAAACTTTCATTCGAGTACAACAACCACTACTATCTATATTAATATTTTTCAAAATTTTTCGATGTTTATAATTTTGTTCATACATAATAATGAAAACAAATTTAAGATTTAGAGTAATAAATCAAAATATGCCATTAAGATCTTGTGTGTTGGAATAACTAAACTCCAGCTACCTCACAAGTCTATTCAAATTTTAAACATTTATTCTTGATGTAAATTTCATACGGTAAAAATACAAAAAAAATATTCAATTCCTCAAATATAGCAAATACAAAAGCGTCGTAATGGAAATGAACAGAAAGAGAGACAGTATTGGCTTCTGGGAAAAAACCAACAGTTTTTTTAAAGCCGTATTCCTCTCTCAATCGTTGCTTTTAATTAAGGCAATTAGAAAGATGGGCCGGCGGTGTTTGCGCAAAAATCTAAACAAGCCGCGTCACGAGGACGCGCTAGGGCTGCGCTTGCTATATGTCGATGTTGTATAAATCAGCGAGTTGACTGACAAGTTTCTTTATAAATGGGCACAAAATAAAAGGACTATTTTGTCTGTCAGTGCAAAGTAATTGTAATTACGATTATCTTGAATTTATTACTTCATAGAATCAAAAACTATATACATACTATAATTTGTTATTTTCAAATTTGGTGATCCCTGGAACTTAAAACTGTACGTATTGTAATAGAAACAACTAGCCCTTTCTTATTATTTGTGTTATAATAACTCAGATTTTCCTCAGATTTGTTTTTTATTTTTCTCAGATAACATCATCTGGTAACCGTAATAGTATGCTTTAACTTTTTAACGTTATCGATATTTTTTTTCGCTCGGGAGACGGTTCTAGCGCAGGATGATTCCCGCGGGATCTGTGCGCAAATAATCACGGGAGTGATTGTCAACACACGCACGAATATCGCGCCATTATTATTCTATATTTTCTTTATAAATTACACAGTACACCCCCTTCCTCTTGCACCCCGCACCCCGCAACTCGCCCCAGGGGAGGTCTTGCGGTATGTCGGAGGTAGTATAGGCAATTTATTCCTTATGTTTGATTTCGATAGAACATAATTGAAACATAAAAATAAATAAAGTAATAGCAAAGAGTGAACTTCGCGAATTTCTTTGATCATTAACCTTACCTAAGTTTTGACCAGGGACAAACTCGAAAAATATCAACGTCGTAGAATATCTAGGACCTAGATATTCCTTTCTAGGTCCTAGATATCCTAAGATTTAGACCGTATACTAAACTCTACTCTGTAACCTTAGTATTTTTTATTATTCAAACATTTAATATCGTGTTAAAAAGCAGACAGATCTAGTAATTGCTAAGTTACACATCTCAATCTATATGCTAATAGAGATATTATCTCTTGTCGCAGTACAGTTTAATTTATTAAGCAGTTACGATTTCCTTTCAATAAAATTGACAAATTTTCTTATACTGAAACAAAGATGAGTCTAGGGAGTTGAATGAAAAAAAAACTTGTGAATTTTAAACGATTAATCTGCAGATGAAAAATGTAGGCGGTGATCTCATAACGGCGAGTGGCTAGCAAACACGCGCACACTGCGCGAAGGCCCGGGTTTGCTCGGGAAACACACAACGGTACGGTGAGCCTTTTGGCTGTTTTATTAAGATTACATTTAAAATACCTTTCCAAATTTAAAAGTATTACTTAAAAATGCTCATGAAAAAGAAGTACATTTAAATCGTTTTAAAAAAGAATCTTTAAATAACATTTTTAATACGTCTTCGTTGGCTATGTGTGATGATAAAGACTTAAATTAAAAAGCTACGTAAAGATGTAATTTCATTCCATTCCCTAAAAGAGCAAACAGAAAGAGTTAAAAAAATCTAGACTGAAGAGAATAAGAAGATAACGTGATTTCTTATCCATTGAAAGACATACAGCGACCGACAAGTACGAACACGATAAAAATTCCCGGCCACCGGGCGACTGCGTACGAAAACTATACCCTTATATCTCTAGGGTTCTGTAGTTTAAGAAATATGACTTTATCTATATATTTAATAGAAAAATTAATGAAGTAGGTAAAAGTCTATTAATAAAGTTATATACAGTAACACTGACGAAGCCCCAGCTTCGCCAAAAAAAATTCTATCCTATACGACGTCGTACAGAACTACAGTCTTATCAGTCCATCATATATTCGTCTCTTATAGTCCGATCTAATGTAAATCAATTTTGTCTACATAGGTTATCAGAAAACCTTAATGAATTATATACTCGTACCTTAATCCTTATAAATCGACTGGGTAAAAGCGAACGAAAATCCGTTAAGTAGTTTTTGATTTAGTCGTGGTTATACACGTTACCCAGAGCGGTAGGCTAAAAAAATAAAATATATAAAGGATTTCCATTTGACACGATCCGAGCACACCTCTTTCGCTTCATCTACATCCATATATCTAGGCATGATTGTCGGTTACGGGTACTCCTTATATAGCCTTTCTTTAGGATGTCACTGATATGTAATGAAAATAATATGATTTTGTCGAGGAACCCTAACCATTCGCTTTATCTCCGAGCAATCGGTGAATAATTCATAGCGGGCGTACTCGTGTTGACATGGCGTAATTAAAAAGCCCGCGAGACCCGCAAGACTGTTGCCAATAACATAACAAATCGAAACACCAATGTTTATCCACCGTCTGAACCATTTCGATATTATTGATATATATATTTAAGTAATTTATTTGTGTAAATATGTATAATTGAATTTGTATTGATTTGTGATACAGATATTTTTGGTTTACCAATTTCTCGATGGTTCTTTACAACGCCTTTTCGACCATTTAAATACTATTTTTATATGTGTATCATATTTTTTTCTCGTCTCTATAATCTTAACATTACAACATTTATTATTATGTATTTCTTTTTGATGCAAAATCGTAATTTAAAATGATTACATACGATTTTTTTTTATTTAACTTCAAAAACCTATCCAATTCAACCATTCCGTAACAGAACTTCCGTTGCTTAATCCTTTAAAATAATATTTACCCCTTTACGCATTTGTAATACGTTCCAGACTGTCGCTACATCGTCTCATATTTACAGAAGACGGCGTTTATTACACTATTATTGATAAGATTCACTTGTTAAGTGATACGCCACGCCTTCCCAAGACGTACTGACATATGCATATATTGTGCATTTTGATACGGAAAATCTTATTTAAACTTGCATAGTACATTAAAAATGTCTTTTTGGACTTACCTTGCCGGATGACTGGGCTGTAGAAGTTGTATTGACTGTGGCGAGGGCGGGCACTGAATCGATTGTAACGCTTGCATATGCATGTTCTGCATGTTCTGCATATTTTGCATATTCTGCATACTCTGCATGCTCTGCAAGCTCTGCATATTCATCGGTTCACCCATCATGGCTGACTCTGGGCATTGTTGTAAGTCTTGCAGTTGCATGCCCTGTATAGCCTGTAGGGAGGTGCCCTGCATGGCGTGCATATGCATGTCCTGCATGTCCTGCATGGCGTGCATCTCGGACTCGGCGTCCAGCTGATCCATGTGCATGGGCTCCGGCTGTGGCGGCACGGGTATCATGTTGAGCTGCTCCGGCGTCAGCTCCTCTACGCATGCTTCCTTAGAGTCCATCGCTCGAGCTGATGTGCCTGTTCATCAGGAGAAGAAGTGTTAAGGGGTGACGTATGAACATCAAGCCAATAATCAAAGTAGTAAAAGTAGTAAAGTTATTATAAACATCTTGAGATCATAAAACGCATTTGCAAAATGGTATACTTACTATTAACTGGGGTGACTGCCCCAACTTCATTAATATCATAATATATTCATATCCATATAAATTGCCCCAAAGAACACTAAAGCGGTTATTTAGCTAAACATTTGTAGTGTGTATTAGTGATGTGCCGGATATCCGTATCCATATCCGCGGATATTCATAAGAGAAATACGATACTATATCCGTATCCGTTATTTTAAATTGATCTTTTACATATTTCGAATGAATGTAACTCTCAAGATAAAATTCTTAAAATATAATTCTGATTCACTTAAATAAAATTACAAATGTCCCCAACATTTATATGTATTGCAAGAAACAATACTAAATTAAAGAAAACAAAAAAAAAAACAATAAACCCTACTGACTGTATGACTGTAAGGAATATTACGAATCGAATGAGGTCCCATTCTTTAAAATTGATGATGCTGTTTAGCCTACAGGAAGTCTTAATAGAATGGACACACGGTTAATCATCATAAATTGTATATATATTATATTATAATATAAAATATATAATTAAAATATAACATATTTAAACGTGTTAAAATTAAATGATATATTGTTTAGTGTGTTGTTACTAGTGACTCTGTGTCAGGGTGTACTCTCTATCTAAGCCACGTCGATGTGAAAACAGAATAAATACTGACTATCCCAAGAAATATTAACCGCCTTTTAATAAAAAATACTGACACCCTGTGATGGTCTGTTTATTGCTGCGGTTACAAATTATGACTGCTTTTATTTTTTACTTTTTTTTTTAAATTATAAATAACCCTTAAATGCCAATCGAAAATTATCATTGCTGTTACCAAATTTTCAAAGGAAATATTAAATTTTGCTACACCATTTGCTCCAAATTATGAAGTAATTCCGACTTCAATTGAACGTGTTGTAAAAAAATGTACTAGTTATGTAATGCAATCAAAAGATGGCATGTTTTCGAAGCAACGATAAATAAAAGGTACGGTAAAAGTACAGTACCCAGAATTTAAAAAAAATGAGTGCAACGAATACCAAAATTTAACCAACTGGATAATCCTAAACGAATCCAATTTACCAACATGTAAAATAAAAATAAAATTATCATTGTGAATCTGGAGGCAAATGTGTAAAGCCACCACAGATACTGCTAAAACTTTTTTTAAATAGAAATAGGGAGGCAAACGAGCAGCGGGTCGCCTAACATTAAGTGAACCGATGCCCATGGACATCCGCAACAGCAGAGGAACTGCAGATGCGTTGCCGGCCTTTAAGGAGGAAGTACACTCTCTGCTTGAAGGCAGTAATAGTAAGCAATAGATTTTAGATAAAAGGAATTGAGATCCGTATCCGTATTCGCGGATATGTATATTTAACGATCCGGCACGTCACTAGTGTATATAGGAATCCCCATCACGAATTTTGGAAACTCCAGTTATAAGAGTTCAGCTCTTTTTATGACACAACGCAATGATCTAGTTAAAATATTTGACGATGTTGTTTTAGACAACATAAATTACTTTGACAATAACCTTAGTCATTGTAAAGAGATCATTTAGACATTTTAAATAATGATTGCCTTGTGATCGCTGTAGCCTGGTGAGCACGCCGGACGGCAGCTCGGGCTCGGGCGCGGCGCGCGGCGGGTTGCGCGTCGAGCGCCGCTGCCTCGGCTTCCGGAGCAACTGCTTGTAGTTCTTGGCCTTCTTGGACAGATAGTAGAACCTACGACAGTCGTACACATCTACAGACAATAACTCCACGATATATATGTACGTACATGATGTCTTAATAGTGGCAGATACAAGTAGGAGGCGTTGCGAGACAGGCGACGTTGGCGGTGATTATCAACAAAAAAAGATGGTAATTTCTTCTTGAAGTTAATGAACGTTTTTCGATTATTTGCATATACTACCACCACCACCACCTCAACCTATGATCGTCCACTGCTGGACATAGGCCTCCCCCATTGATAACATCATTGGGGGGAAATGTGCCATAATCGCCACGCTTGGCAGGCGGGTTGTCGATCGCAGTATGTTCCAGCGTACTAAGAAAAGGACGCTGCTGCCCGTTCTCCGATGGTCTTTACATCCAGACACAAGACAAACAGACATGTTCATGCACACAAATGTTTGTCTTGAGTGGGAATCGAAACCACGACCTGCGGCGCGACAGGCAAGTGTCTTGCCACTGCGCCAACCGGTCAGTCATTTGCATATAGCATCTTACCAATTATTGCAAAAAAAACTTGCTGTCAACAACTTTTATGAATGTTTGTAAATACATTTTATATGATATGAGTCATTCTATTCAAGTGAGTTGGCAAGGTGCGAAAGAGAAAGTAGATTATCAGGGAGTTGTAAGAGGAAGGTGCAACACTCACCGGACACAATCTTTGACGCTCTTGCGGGGCAGGAAGGAGGCGATCTGGCCGAAGTTCTTGGGGTGCTGCAGGTACTTCTCGCGGAACAGCTCGCGCTCCGCCGGCGACCACACGTTGCGCAGCTGCAGCTCCTTGTGTTCCGTCTCCATGTCCATGCACCGCACTGTCACATAGCATCGAAGGAAATAGAATTACAAAGACGATCATTACTTCTATATTTTATGCATTCATGAAAAACGAACAGCTTGAAACCATTTAAAGGTTCCCACCGATAGATCAACAAAAAAAATCATGTCGTAAAAACGAAAATAATACACAAAAACAAATAAAAACAAAAAAAAATAAACTAAAAAAGAAAAATATACTAAAGAGAAAAAAAATATTATTTATGTTGGATAAGGTAATTAGTTTGTCGGGTTTTGTAATAAACGAAATAAATGCGACGATATTGGTAGAGTACAATCTTAGGTAAGTTTCTAACAAAAACAAAATCTTTTATTGGAAACAAAAATTGATTTTATTGGAAAGGGGACATTCTCAAATAATTTTGAATGTCACTGAACCTTGGGTTCTGAAGATATGCCGAAAATTTACTGTTAGAGTGTACTGTATACACTGCCGGCCAAAAGTTTGAGACCACCTTGAAAAAATTACAATATTGAATAAAACTCCAAAAGTTAGTGC